>CM023481.1:212075111-212323769 GCA_013339685.2 Hyalomma asiaticum
AAATGTTGAGGCCCGTGTGCTGTGCGATGTTCGGCCGTCTGAGACACAAAACTCGCCTTCGCGATCGATTGAAAAGGTTTAAACATCCTCTGGGAAGCCCTTCAGTAGCAGCGACGACGTTCCGAGAGAGCGCCGCTGCACAGCCTCTGCGCAGCGGATCACGTGGCATGACGTCACAAACTCGCGCCATCTGCGGCGATCGCTGAAACGTAGAGCCTTCCCGGGCCTGAGGAAACTCTATGGCAAAAAGACCCGCCAACAAGTGACGGCGCCACTGTCGAAAATCCCTATACATTCTGTCCCTAGGTACCTAGAAGCTGATAACAAAAGGTGGGATGTACGACAAATAGATGCTTGCGGATTTACCGCTTCGCTACAGCAGTAGAGTGTACTAGAATATTTTGAGTGGCGCGACCGGAGCGGGCGCGCCGTGCAAACCGGTGTCCCCTCTCGCATGGAAAGCAGCGGTGGCGCTGGCATGCCTAACCATTGGGCAGCGGGCGCGCGGCGGGCACGGCCAGCGTGGCCCGAGCCACGGCCGCTGGATAAAAACGCACGTGGTGCGGCCTGCGACGTCGCCCGAAACCGGCGTGATGAGCCTAGTTCTCCGCGCGGCCGCAGCGGCGCCACTGCTACGGGACAAGTGCGCGCGGGAGGAGCCGCCGGTTCTGCATGTTTCGCGCAGAATTTGCATTTTATTCACGCAAGAATGTGTATTGCTTTGCCAAAATAAGATCTCGACGCTGCCTGCAAGAACATAAATGCTATACGATACCGAGGAGGCTGGTACGGGCATTGGGCTGCTAATGTACTCGCACGAGCCCGAACCGCGCACTTTTGCCGCAGGTTTCGACACGCGACCACCGTTCAATAACAGGCAAGTTCCTTATCGCTTGCTTGAATACTTGCTTCTCTTGATGCACTTGTTTGCTCATGAAAGAAAAACCTGTTATGAATATTATTATTCAAAATTCCTTACAGGCCCGTTGAAGGGCATTGAGTAAGGGGGCATCCGTATATACAAAACAGAAAATACACAAAATTAAGCAAAAAATAAAGAGAAAAATATAAAAGAAATTAACAAGACAAATATTACAAGCAGTAGAACGCTATACAATGATAAAGTGCAACGAAATTAGGTTATCATGCAATGTTACACGGTTAGCAATGGATACAATGAGATCAGGAAGAGCGTTTCAATGTGCAGTGGCTCTAGGTAGTGGTGATCAGTTAAATGCCTGTGTGCAAGCATGAATTCGCATGAAGCTACGCGCGTTGTGAAAGCGTCGAGATGTGCGCAAAGGAGTATGAAGCGGCAAACTGTGAAATTTGTTACTATAAATCTACTTGTGAAATAAACACAATAGAGCAATGGCGCGGCGTTCTTCTATAGTGGCTGAAATGCAAGATCTTCGTTTTATTAGACGTTATTACAAATGCGTGCATACGACTTACTGGACTGGCCAAATAATGTTCTTATATAGTGTTTTAGTTCCAGCTTTTTGTAAATATGAGCCAGACATCTACAACTAAACGAACATCCAGCCGCTTTGTAGACGCGTGTTTGCATTTCTATGTAAGGACGGAACTATAGTTCGGATTGGCTGATTGAAAAAAAAAAAAAAAGGTCGAGGCTCATTTCTTCATTTATATGTTAGAACATGTACATCCACGCAAAGGCGACTCGTTCCATCAAAGTCGCAGCACTTTCCATAACAGAGGCTTGTAGGCGAGTTTGAACCGCTGAACAGTTGCGTTCAGGTCTCCGGCCCTGTTTGCCGCAACAGTTTGCTCAGAACACCTCACAGGTCTCCTCGGTGTGTCTTTGTTCACCCCTGTCACACATCAGTTCGCGACATATCACACAATTTGGCAGAAGTGTTGATGCCAAGCGCACGAACTACCGTCGGAACAGAAGCAGTAGCTTGAGCTTCGTGGACTTCTTATATTCACCGTCAGGGAAGCGACGTGAGTACACCAGCGACCTGTTATTTGGCTCGCACATGCTTCCTTTTCCAGTTATTCCCTGTCGATAGATGTCTTTTAGTCATACTTTACGGCGATCTACGTCGCACGGAACTCGTGGCACCGTATCTGAGGGTCCTTCCTTGCGTTTGTGCCACACAGCGGCGCGCACACAGTTGCGCGGCATAATTCCGTGCACAATCAAAATTATAGGAGGCAATGGCACAATACGAGAAGCACCTCGACACGTTGCAGTCACAGGGCGTGCGAGCGATGTGCAGAATTTCATGGACACACACACAAAACTCGTCCCGTACTGGTTCGCGCAGCGGCCCGCGCGGCGAGAGAGTTGTCCCGTAGCAGTGGCGCCCCCTCCGAAAAAGCGGCGAAAACTGTCAACTTTCGCTTCACAGCTCCGCTTTTGTTCGCCGCGCGACGTAGCAGGCCGCACCTCGTGCGTTGCTAATCGAGCGGCCGTGCCCGAGCTGTGGTGCTCATTTTCTAATTCTTTCTTTTTTTTTTTTTCGCGTGTACGTGCGTGCTGTGGCATGCACATTGCAATAAATATTGTATAAACATAGGTACGGCAGCACAGTCACGCTGACCGGCGTTTTCACAGATACATCTATATAATAAAATAAAATAAAGATCCGTTCGGTGCGCCTTGCAAGCATCTGATCGCGCTCGCAGCTTCGTTGCACGATCCCCTCTCGCGGGGCGCGATGGAGGCGTTAATTTTATTGAAAATAAAGCAGTTTTTAATCAGAACTTCCTTATACATTATTGGCGTGCAGGAAAACGTCCGGCAGTGAATTACTTTGTGGGATATATTGCAAAAATCTGGCAGAGGTGACGATGGCACACATTTTAGGATGGGGATAACATCGCAAGAACGCAGCCTGTACAAGATAAGAAGAATAAGAAAAAAAAAACAAGGAGAACGTCGTGAGAGTGGAGGCAGGTATGTCCGTCATTCCCGACGTTATTCATAAAGATGTGGAGAGTACGGGAAGAGAGCTCGAAATGAGCAACATTAGTTTCAATCTGCTCTAGCAGGCCAATGTCGAAAACGGCAAGACCTTCTAGGTCTGTTTTATGCTGAGTACATGGTCCCGTTTGGCTAAAGTGAAATACTGAACTGTTAAAAGTTACTGCCCGGAATTACCAACATCCTTATTTTCATCCTGTAAAATTATTGAATACGTCTCACAATTATTTAGCTAGTTCGTTACCGATAGTTATGTTCATATCGCAGCCATATCTTTCGTAAAGATTTCTTGAAAATGACCCAACTTAAATACCTCTGTAATTTCTGTTTTTGTATAGTTTTGCTGCCGTAATTGCTCTCGTTATGTCAGGCGAAGTCGACGTCATTTTTTATATTTTAAGAGAGCAGTTTAACTGGTTCAGTGGCGCACCGACGGGGAGGGAGGGAGGGGGGTTATGGGAGTTGTAACCCCCCCACCCCCCTGAGGCCGACCTAACCCCCTCCCACTCCGTAACTGCTCCTGTGTCCTAGAAGAATGTGGCGCTAATGTCTCAGCAAAACGCCGAAAAAATAATAAAATAATCATCATCATTGATATTATTTTTTGGCATTTTATTTACTTTTTTTACACACTCAACAACTGTGTAAGCGCATGCCCGGCCCTTCGTGAAAGATTGAACCCCCCCCCCCCCCTGGCAGAGATTCTGGGTGCGCTACTGAACTGGTTCCACATGTATAATACTAATTCATAGGGTCTCAACCCGTCTACCTACTTTCTTCTTAATAGATGACCTTTTACGTATCTAGATGCGTTCGCATTGACAGCATTACAGTGATCGTTCTCGTGAGCTACTTGTTACTTCTGAGTACTTTGGACTAGCGTTCGGAATCCGCTGTTATTTTTAATACATATTAACGACATATTGATGGAAGTTATAACTTATATAGGGCACCATTTGAGATCGAATTATTAGCAGACTATTGCGTCTATCTTAACGAAATCAACAACTATGAGGAATGGACACATTTCTCCCTGGTACTCTCATTACGGCATGTAGCTGAATGGAGATAAACCAGTGTTTATAAGAACAAAGAAAAAAAAAAGAGCCCTATACAAGCTCTTCTTTACTTACGGTTTTCAATCGGATCGAATCGCTCCCTGGTATATCTGAATTCAAGTACTTAGGCGCGTCGCATTACTCACTCTCTCATTTGGAAAGGTCACACTATTCTCACCAGAGCGTCAACAGTCCGTAATTTTGGTTCCATTAGATAATAACTAAAAGAAAACATTTGCAAAACCTAATTTGTCAGTATACATATCGTTTTTCAGACCAGGACCTGGACATGCATGCGCAGTTTGGGACTCCTGCATAAATCGACGTAGTACAAAGACCGGAGAAGATTTAAAGCGCAACGCCGTTCGCTACTTATATTCTAAGTAGTAGCGGAACTGACCTTTCAGACCTAATTAAAGAGCACAATGTATGAAGATTTTGACTGTGCCAGAAAATCCAGACTAATTAAAATATGTCTTTCCCTGAGCTGTATGCTTTACCACTGCGGTCGCAGTTGAGGAGACATCACCATACTGAATCTTTAATCCCTTTTAGTACCAAAACAAGTTCTTCGGAATATCTATTTTTCCCTCGCATCATCTCTGAATGGAATAGTTTATCTCTCACGACTTCGCACAGCACGGACCTAATTTTTCATAAAATACCTTAATTGATCCTTAATTCACCACACTTGAACGTTAGTACCTAAACGTAACATTTCACATTACACCCTTTTAATTACTCAACATTCTAAGATTTCTGAGCTATAGGAGTGAGTGTATGGTTTCTTCAGTTTACCTATTTATAGGAAACGAAAGTAACAGTGTGAAAAATTATGCTTGGTACAGCATGTTTATATCAGGTACGTCACACCGAAAGGGTGATGTGGACACGCAGCAAAACAATATTTCACTTTTCACAAGTAGGCGATAGGTAGAACCTTCTTTATGTTTGAGTAAAAATGCCCATACCAAAAATGAGCACCGATATATAGCGTGCAGTAGAACTGCGGGCTGATTTAAAACTATATTTGATGATTGCAATGCTCGCGCACGCTCGCCGTGTTCATAGGTAATAACATTGCTTTTTGAGCAGAAACCTTGGAAGTAAGCAGGCAAGCAATATGAAAAGACATCGATCGCCTAGTTAAAAGTTGATGAAGCTGCATGTGGCGCATCGCTGCTCAAGTGATCCATTCGCGCTTCACTATACAACCAAAATAAACCTATCTACACCTGCCAGGCGCTCTCCCGGCGCAAATTAATTGCCGTCAGGATGGTAATGCAGTTCAGGTGTGATGAAACGGTCCGTTTTTACGTTCCTTTCATGTAAACTCGCGCGACTCTTGCGAACATTTTTGTGAGCGCGCCGGCAAGCAGACGCCCGCGAGGCGGGCCGGCCGTGGCGGCCGGCCGGAGCAACCAAGGTCTGACGACTGCAGCGCCGCCGCTGCGTTTCATGCGGAGAGGGCCCCTCTCCGGCCGGCGGTCGCGCCACTCAAAGTATTCTAGTACACTCTAACAGCAGGGCGCGAACCAGCAAAAACGCGGCTTGCCCCGATGATGATGATAGTACTTGCAGCGCCATCTCCGTTCGCCCTAATGCACTTCACTACGCCGCCGCTACTCTTATTTGTGTTCTACAGTGGAAGGTACAGTTTCCGTTCTCTAAAACGCGTATATAGGTGTTCTCTGATCAAACCACTATTCCAACACCATAGATCAAACCAATTTGAAGAGAAGGCGTTTTCTAACCACGGTTCTAACAGCGTGAGGTAGCCACAGGCCACAGTTGTCAATGCAGATATCACCATCAGTTGTCCTGATCGCGTGCTTGGCTTGCACGCACGCGCTGCCGAAAGCGCGAATCTTCCTTCAGTTTTAACTCAATCAAGCAGAACCACGTGAAAAACATTAGTGCAACGATGGCCATGGCCCAAATAGACGACTTTGCAGAAACGGTCGCTTCACTTTGTTACTCAGCATACGATGGCCTCCCAAAAACCGGAAAGCCTTCTCGAGATTGCGAGTGGACGTTGCTGTCTGCGTTATTGTTGCAGGATGCCAACCAAGGCATGTGGCAGTCTCTCGCTTTTAATGAGTGCAGGAAAAATTGTGGATTTAATATTGTAACTGTACTGTCCGAGTGGTGATGAATGTTTTTCGTTGTCTTGTTTAACTGCAGAGAATTTGTGGTTATTTCGAGCGGAAGCGTCTTAAGTCACCGTGATCAAATAACCTTTTCACCCCTTTGTACTCCCCTTTGGTTTTTTTTTGTGTAAGGGGCAGCATGCAGAAGTACTAGAACTTTGGGCGTGTCGTCGAGGTTGAGGTTTTGAAACGTCAAGTTGTGTAATTTGGTTTTAGGCAAAATGTTAGCAGTGGGCACCGTTTAGCACTGTCCGAGCCAGACGAATTTTTCGGCAACTAGGACGCTTTCATTTCCGAGAAATCCGTATGGATTTCCTTGTAGCCTTGTGCTACAAACTGGTGGGTGCTATTTTCCCTTTCACTTTTTTGCATAGTCATGGATTCTTTCTTTTTCTGTTGCATATGTATTTTCATTCAAAAATATAATAATAATTATGTCCACTGTACAGGCATGCAGCACAAATATCCATCCTAATGGTGCGTCAGACTTTCAGAATTGTACGTATGGCCCAGAATATTCATCTGTACTTACTTCAGTAATCAGAGTTTCAACATTTTAATTTCCATTTCCTCCAATATGCTTTTTAGTGAATTGACGTAAAATTATAAAGTGACTAACGGCTGAGTCAACTGTCATAATTTAAGACATTTCGTTTTGGGATTTGTTTGCATAGTGTATGGGCATCGTCATATAGAAATCTTCTTTTTGTGTTGCTGTTCTTCCTGTTTATGCACTCTTCACCTGCATTGCTGCTAAATTTGTGGTCCCTGTGCATTGTGCAGTGTTGCTTATATTATGACATCTCAGTTGGGACAGTCTATTAGGCCGGGACCTTAGCACAGCAGCAGCACAACACATACGCAGTGATGATGATCTCATACTCAAGCGACGAATAGGATATGCAAAAGTGTGGTGATGATGATAAAATATACAGATGAGGAAGTACATAAGAAACACCCAAAGCTTGTAGCTTGTAGGTTTAAATTACTACCCATATAACCTTGGTGAAGCTGCTAGCAAGGAAAAATAACTTTCTGGGCAATAAAAATACTTACTTCATGTGGAAGTGCTCTTGCTCTATTTTTCCAGCTTGAGTTACATACGGTAGAACGACTGTGTAAAAAGAAGTTGCTTACTCACATCTCCAACCTTCTTGTATAGGCATATCCCGCTTTTAGGCACATATTATCACTCTTCATTTTTCAATTTATGAAGCTTGTCTTGGAGATCACATTACCAAACATGCAGTGGTATCTTGCACTTTGGTGTAGGTCTAGAAAATTAATTAGAAGAGTAGTTCAAACATGTATTTTATACTTCACTGATTATGTCATTTTACTGTAACATAATCATGTCAGCTAAATCATTGCTTACTACTGATAGTGTTTGTAGACATAGAGTCAAGTGTTTGTGGGCCTTGAGAGAACCTTGGAAGAAAAATAAGGTGGACCATAGCAAGACTGTGCGCCTTAATTCTCTGTTTTAATGTGGTGATTTGTACCCATCATTTAATTTGTCACATGTTGTCTTTCAAACCACTGCAGCAGCTTCTTTACATAAAATAAGTTGATTTTAAAAATGTGTCCAGTGCATAGCATTGCATTTCAGTCATTCAGCATGGCGTTTCCTCATTCTGATCGAAGTGTTCAGATATATATATATATATATGTCCCTGTTCATGTTATCTTGCAGGTACATTACAGATTGTATCATTTGCGACTGGTACAAAGAGCATACCCACAGGCCATGCTTGCAGACTAGGTATGGACCTATGTTCGATCACATTGTTATAATAGAGGGCTTCACCTGATCAAAGGGCATCATGGACATTGGTTAGATTGATTGCCACATTTGCCTGGAGTACCTAGATTGAAGGGGTTGTGAAAATAATATGGAGAGGCCCGGTTGTAATTTTCACTGCTTCAATATGCATTCGACAAGCCGATTCCAAACTATTTCGGTGAAATATTCAGTGCACATTTACTCAGTGCACTTGTGAAACGACTATGCGACACTAACAGCCGGCGTGGTACTATTCAGTGACATTGCAGTAAGGTATTTTTAAGTTCAAAACTATAGTGAACTCGCGTTTGCTCTAAAAGAATCGATTTACATGAAAGCTAGAAAGAAAGAAGATACTTAGAAACCGTGTGGTGCCGCCATTCGGAAGCAAGGCTGCAGCATGGTTTGTTTTCCCATGGCCTCCGAGGGCGCGCCAATCTCGGAGGCCTGGTGACGGCTAATGTGACGTGAACTGCAGAGTTGAGGAAAATGCACGCAGGTGAAACCGAAACAGCGTTTTTTGTCGCTCTAAATTAACCCACATGATGCAATGGAACAATGCATATTATTGGTTGGAGGGTCAGGATCCTGAACACGCACTTAGTACAAAATCTTGAGAAAATGTTTCATGACCCCTTTAATATGCTGGCAACATTTACCAGTCTGATCGTTTCAGAAGAGTCCTTGACGTTTTAAGTAGTGAGTCATATTTCATGCAGCAGCACTTGGTTATGGAAACTTTTTGCTTCTTAAGCTATCTTTATGTGCCACCATCACATGTTGCAGCTTATATTTCATGTACGGTGCTCAAAACAAATATGACAATGGTTGTATGCTACCTTGAGTACGAGAACGTAGGTGCACTAAAACTACAAACGATTCTTAGGTGTACTCCATATATCTTTAGTATTATGGAGCAGTATTGAAGGCAGCTTGAGCCCGAATACTATGAGGGACCTATACAGCACTTGCAGCACTGTACAGCACTATACAGCACCTATACGCAACTATAAGGCATCTATACAACCTATACAGCAACCTATACTATGAATACTATACAGCACTTTGTCAGGTGCATTTAGTACAGCAAGTGCCATGGGACGCATTATTCATACAGGAGCGAGAACTGGCAAGGCTTCTTAGTGGTCTATGGCTGATCCTGATTTTGACGTCAGATGACTAGAAAAGTTGTGGACGGAGTAATGAGTAATAGGCAAGGCCGTTTCTCAAGGCCAGTTGTGCATAATTGTTTTACAATACCTACTAACTACATTGCTCTACATAGAGTTAGTGGTTCAGAGCATGAGTTACCGTATTTGCACGAATCTAACGCGCACCTTTTTTTTCCGATAAAACAGGCCTCAAAATCGCATGTGCGTTAAAATCGAGTGCGAACGAAACACACTATTACCATATCGCCGTCGGCGTCAAAATGGCTGCCTCCTACGCACTTGGGGCGCTGTTGAACGGTCACTACCGAAAAAACGAGCTAGTGGCGCGGTGCTCTTTGGTGCACATAGTTTCTGTAGTTTCTATGTCATCGCTGGTCCCCTGTGTAACGACACCATGACACACATGATGCGTAGGCCAATGATACTCGCCGCGCCGGCTTGGCCGTCTTGCGGGCAACCAAAGTCGCTACATCGCCGATGCAATCTCCGAGATGCCCAGCCGCATGAGCTTTCGATTGCGTTCAAGGGTGGCCGTAACGGGAAAATAGGTGTTTCCCATCACCACACGCAAAACGGTTCATCATCGCATTTCTCCCTCATATCTGTGCTGAGCCTCCCAGTCGTGCGTGCAGCTTGACGTCTGAGAATGCATCGCAGCAATCACGGAGACCACGCTGCTATGCCCCGACCATGCTTAGGCTTAGCTGCGCCACCCTGCGCAGCACGCATGGCAGCACGCGGCAGCGGGTGTGAGGGAACTGTGATAGCACAGAGGAATGCAGCACTGCGAGTAAATGATGTTACCGCCACTTACACGTGGCTACACCCGGCAACATGTGGCAGTTTTATCAGGACACAGGACTTATGAATTGGTGCGCCGAATGTCTTCAAGACACTGCGTATCAAATGAAGCGGGACTGCAGGGGTTCAAAGTTAGTGGTGCGTTTATTATGCGAGTGCGTTCATTACACGAGTACGGCGTTTGGTTTTATGAATGTGAGAAGGCTGATGACTAATTAAGGACTTTTTTTTTTTTCGTGTCACGAAAAGTGGATGCGCTTTACAGTCGATGTTTCACTTTTTTTTTTTTTTTTAGCGGGAGACAGGTGCGCGTTACAATCGAGGGCGCGGTAGAATCGAGCAAATATGGTATATGTTTATCACTGACAATTTCAGTGTTGTGATGATTGATTGGTGGTAAGGCATTTACAAAAAAAATAAGGAGAGTATTGTATGAATATGAATCTTCATACTGTATTTCATTTATCATTGAAGTATTGTTATCAATTATATTAGTGTTTTAGACATACTCATGCATTAATCTGTCAGTGTAGCCTAGATTGCTATTTGCATCTAGTGACCTTTTTAAAGCTGAACAGATAGGCAAGTGCTTGCACACCGGATGCATGTCTATTACATATTAACATGCAAAATAAAGGTGAGGTTTGTTTTATGAATTTCACTTCCAGAAAATGGTAACAATATCATCATTGTATGATGACATATACAGCATTGTCCACCATGGTGGTACAGTGGCTATGGTGCATGACTGCTGACCTGAAGGACGTGGGTCCAATCCTGGCCTCGGGGGTTCATATTTTCGATGGAGGTTAAAAATGCTAGAGGCCAGTGTTGTGTGTGATGTCAATGCACATTAAAGAAACCCAGGTGGTCAAATTTTTGGAGCTTTCCACTAAGGCATGTATCATAATCATATAATAGTTTTTGCACTTAAAATCACAGATATTATTAATACATACATTTTTGATTTCTTTTGTATTTGGATCCACAGAGGTGTTTTATTGGGCCAGCTAGTCCGACGCCATTTCCAAACTGTGTGTTGTGACACGTGAGGGAACTTTACCTAGGATGTAGAAAGCACAACAGAACAAACAACATAAGTGAGACCTTAAAGTAATAGTTTTTATTGTGCCATCTTAATCCTATGGCATGTAAATTGCCGCCAGCAACAGTATGATAGAGAAATTGAACCTATGAAGGAGTGAGACATACACTCTTAAGGGTCCCTAAATGGCTGATAATTTGTGCAAATGCATTGAAGTGGTAGTGCTTGCGATTATTTGTGATCATTAGCCACCAAGTCTCGTACTGGCAGATTTGGTGGCTTCAGGCAGCATGCGAGGGTTTATTCGTCAGCTGCCAGCTCGTAATAAGGTCACATACTACGTGGTGCCTTCTGGCAAAAAAGATGTCTGGCAAAAAAGATGTTCCACACTCTCCGCCAAAGCTATGAGTGGCACTGACGAACATTGCTAGTGTGGGCGTTTATTAAGCACGTCATCATCATTTGTATTTTACAATCATCACCATGCGTTCTGCGCATCTTCTTCATCGCTGGTGCGTGATCATCATCGTCGGGTTTGTGCCCAGCGCTTTGGCATCATCGGGTGATCTGCCGTTCTACTGAAGAGAATAAACGTCGTCCAAACCGAGGTCTCATACGTGGTGGAGGTGAATCTACGATCCCCTGTCCTCTACCCGCCAAGTCTTCTCGCTGGAGCTTCGTTCCGGTCGCCGCTTGCGCCCGCTGTCAGCCACCATGTCGCAGGACCAGCAGCCCGGCGCCTTTCCGGCCGCCGCCCCGAGATCGCAAGCCCTTCCTTCCTTGATTATCAACAGCCACCACCGCGACCCCCATCTTTTCGCTGGTATGCGAGGCGAGGATGTAGAAGACTGGCTCGACGATTACGAGAGAGTAAGTTCCGCAAATCGGTGGGATAATCCTCTCAAGCTCGGCCATGTCTCCTTCTACCTTACCGGTGTGGCGAAGACGTGGTTTTACAACCACGAAGTTGATTTCACTGACTGGGACCGCTTCAAACAGCAGCTTCGCCAGGTGTTCGGCACTCCTGCTGTCCGGTCAACTCTGGCCAAGAAAAGTCTCGAAGGTCGCAAACAACACCTGGGTGAGTCGTACACCTCGTACATCGAGGATGTCCTTGCGCTCTGCCGACGTGTCAATTCCTCAATGTCGGAGTCGGACAGGGTACGCCACATCCTGAAGGGCATCGGACCCGTCGCCTTCAATTCCCTCGCCGCCAAGAATCCGACTACCGTCGCTGACGTCGTTACCACTTGCCAGCGTCTCGACGAGCTGGAATCGGTTCGCCTACCGCCTGACATTGACGAAGTTCGTCCTGCAGTGGACCACGATCTGCGAGCACTCATACGCACGCTTATACGCGAAGAGCTGCACGCGAAGAGCTGCACGCGATGGGCTTGCAGTCGCATTCCGCTTTACCCACTCAGCCTTGCAGTGCATCATTGCGTGACGTAATCCGGGAAGAACTGGCGTCTTTGACGAGCTCTGCGCAAGTGTACAACCCCGTCCACCACACACAAGCAACGTATGCTCAAATCGCTGCCAAGCCTCTCGGCAACGCCACTTCTGCGTTGCCAATCACAACTTACTCGCCGGTCGCTACTGCGACCCCGGTCACCCTTCAGTCCGTGCCGCCTGAAAGTTCATCGGCCCATGTGACCGCGCTATCTCCCAGTACGCCGCACCCTGTTTACACACCGCCGTGGCGTCCACCTCGCCCTACATGCTTTTATTGCGGCTACCGTGGACACATCTCACGCTTTTGCCGCAAGCGCCAGCAGGACGAACGTCGTGGCTACGATACTGGTGAGCGTGATTTTTCTGCTGGCGCCAACGGACCTTATTACCAAGGCCGGCGTTACCATTCACCTCCGCGCCGCTCTCCATCGCCACCTGCTTCTACTGAAACACCCGGCAGTAGTTACCGTTCGGCCAGACGCCGATCACCGTCGCCCTTCCGCCGGTCCTCGTCGCCTCTTCGGCCGGCCAGACTCACTTCCAACGTCAGTTCGGAAAACTAGACGATGCAGTTTTCGGAGGAGGAACTGCATGCGCGGATTGGACTGAAATTCCTCCGATGCGCCCGGCCAACATGATTTCTGTACTTGTCGAAGGAGTGCACGTCGATGCTTTGGTGGACACTGGTGCGACATTTTCTGTCATTCAGGCTAATTTGTGCTCCCGTCTCAGGAAAGTTATGACGCCTTACAATGGTCCCACGTTGGTTGCCGCCCAAGGGAGCCCCATTCGGCCTTCGGCTATGTGTACAGCGCGCGTACTCATCAACGACATCGTTCATCACATAGAATTAGCTGTGCTATCCCAGTGCTCCCACCAACTAATTTTGGGATGGGATTTTCTCTCCTCTGCGTCTGCCGACATTTGTTGTGGACAGCGTGTGGTGCACCTTAGTGAAACCGACTACATGCTTGGTGAAGAACTCCACAAGCCTTTTCGCCTGATCGCTGCCCAGGATACAGAGCTAACCCCCGGACGACACCATATTGTTGCCCTCAAATCCATTGACATCGACCATGGCGATGTCTTGGTATTCCCGTCCTCCTACTGCATTAGTAAAGGTATAACGTTTTCGCCAGGTGTTGTTCGGTTCCACCGTGGATCTGCCCTAGTCACTGTTACCAATGAATCCCCAGAGAAAATTTTACTTCCGCAAGACACAACAGTAGCACTCGTTGCCGATATGGAGCCTGTATACGCCTTGCCGCTTCGACCAGTCTCTCCTGGGGACCCTCCTCATGACGAATTTTCTTCTGCCACCGCCCTTAAAGCGATCATCAGCACTGACCTGACAGCTGCGCAGACGCAACAGTTGGTTGATTTGTTAAAAAAGCACGCTAATTCTTTCGACGTCTACTCCACAACACTCGGCCAAACTACCGTCGCCGAGCACCGCATTATAACAGATGACACATGTATTGTGAGGCGCCGCCCATACCGTGTCTCTCTAGCCGAGCGGAAAATCATCGAAGACAATGTAAATGACATGTTGGAACGCAAGATAATTCGTCCCTCTTCCAGTTCGTGGTCGTCTCCTGTTGTTTTGGTCCGCAAGAAAGACGGTTCCGTGCGCTTTTGCGTCGATTATCGGGCGCTTAATAAGATCACTCGAAAAGACGTATACCCCATGCCGCGCATTGATGACGCCCTTGATTCTCTCCAAGGCGCGGAATACTTTTCGAGCCTCGACCTCCGCTCTGGCTACTGGCAGATCCCTATGCACGAACATGACAAAGAAAAAACGGCATTCGCAACACCTGATGGGCTATATGAGTTTAACGTAATGCCTTTCGGGCTATGCAACGCCCCTGCAACTTTTGAACGCATGATCGACACCGTGCTGCGTGGACTAAAATGGAAGACCTGCCTTTGCTACTTGGACGACATTGTCATTTTTTCATCAACGTTCTCTGAGCATCTCCGACGCTTAGATGAAGTTTTGACATGCCTCGCCCGCGCAGGTCTTCAGCTAAACACAAAAAAATGCCGTTTCGCCAGCAAAGCCATTAAGATCCTGGGCCATGTCGTAAGCAAGGACGGAATTCGACCGGATCCTGACAAGATTGCTGCGGTGCTTCAGTTTCCGCGCCCTGAAAGACCCAAAGACTTGCGCAGCTTCCTCGGCCTTGCTTCTTATTTCCGCCGTTTTATACGGAATTTCGCCTCCATCGCAGCCCCATTACACAGGCTACTCTCTAGTGGTGTGCACTTTGTATGGTCTCAAGAATGCGAATCGGCATTTAAACGACTGAAAGACGCCCTTACGTCTGAACCGGTGCTTTGCCATTTTGATGAGGGCGCACCGACTCTCTTGCACACGGATGCTAGCGGCCATGGTATCGGTGCTGTCCTACTGCAACGCGACAAATCTTCGCGCGAACGAGTCGTAGCGTACGCCAGCCGTGTACTCACCGCTTCGGAAAGGAATTACACCATCACGGAACAAGAATGTCTCGCCGTTGTCTGGTCTATACAGAAGTTTCGCCCTTATCTGCACGGCCGTCATTTCACAATAGTCACAGACCACCACGCCTTGTGCTGGCTGTCGTCACTGAAGAATTTGACTGGACGCCTGGGTCGCTGGATTTTGCGGCTGCAAGAGTATGATTTCGACATCATTTACAAGTCCGGCAAGAAACACCAAGATGCCGACGCTCTGTCTCGCTGCCCACTTCCCACGGCTCCGCTCGACTCTTCGGCAACCGCTTCGCGCGTTACCTCTTTGAACGACCCTGGTACTGCTTCGTCGCTATCCTCCATACACCAAGTGCCTTCGGACGACGACCAGACGTTCGCATCTCGTCAGATGGTTGACCCGTACTGTCGACGTTTCATAGAACTTCTATCTGGGGCTTCTCCACCTAACGCGCGCCTCCGCCGCCAACTCGCGCAGTTTAGGCTGGACGACGGAGTGTTGTGTCGCCGCGTTTACCATGCTGACGGACAACGCTGGGTACCAGTTCTCCCACGATCCCTTCGTCTTGCCGTTCTCAACGCCTTTCACGATGACTTGACAGCTGGTCATCTTGGGTTTCATAAAACCTATGACCGAATTCGGAGGCGATATTATTGGCCTGGCCTTTCATCAAGCGTGGCGAGGTACGTCGGTTCCTGCTTGCCCTGCCAGCGTCGGAAACTCCCCACGTCTGCTCCAGCTGGCCAATTGCAACCACTTCCGTGCCCCACAGCACCATTCGAGGTTGTCGGTATTGACCTCTACGGACCCCTTCCGATGACTGCTTCTGGCAATCGGTGGATCGTGACTGCCGTCGACCACCTGACGCGCTACGCTGAGACAGCTTCAGTGGTTAGTGGCTCTGCTTCAGAGGTTGCTAACTTCGTCCTACAGTCCATAATTCTCCGTCATGGTGCTCCCCGCGTACTGCTGAGCGACCGTGGAAAGGCATTCGTTTCGCAAGTCCTCAACGAAGTTCTCCGAGCCTCCGGCACTACCCACAAGACATCCTCAAGCTACCACCCTCAAACTAACGGCTTGACCGAGCGCTTCCATCGCACTTTAGCAGACATGATCGCCGTCTACATTCAACCAGACCATCGAAATTGGGATGTCCTTTTGCCATTCGTCACCTTTGCCTATAACACGGCCGTGCAGCGAACAACTCGCTACTCCCCGTTTTACCTCGTATATGGACGATCCCCCACCTTCGCTCTGGACGTCTCATTCTTCGGCTCTAAAGCTAGTTCAGCTCCTTCCTCGTGTGAAGAGTACATTTCACGACTCGCCCAGTGTCGCAAGCTTGCGCGCCTCAATACAGAAGCCAGGCAGCACGACCGAAAAGCTGTTTACGATGAATGCCACCGCGTCGTTTCTTTCCGCCCTGGGGATGAAGTACTTCTCCTGACTCCTCCTCGTACTCCTGGTCTGTGCGCCAAATTTCAGCCGCGGTTCATCGGACCGTATACAGTCATCGAGCAGACTTCACCTGTAAATTATCGTGTCACTCCCCTTGACGCCCCAACAGACGGCCGTTGCCGCAACACGGAGGTTGTGCACGTGTCTCGCATGAAACTCTTCACACGCCGTTCATCAATGTATTGAATCGCGCCCAGGATGGCCGCTTCCACGTGGGGGGGAAATAGTGTGGGCGTTTATTAAGCACGTCATCATCATTTGTATTTTACAATCATCACCATGCGTTCTGCGCATCTTCTTCATCGCTGGTGCGTGATCATCATCGTCGGGTTTGTGCCCAGCGCTTTGGCATCATCGGGTGATCTGCCGTTCTACTGAAGAGAATAAACGTCGTCCAAACCGAGGTCTCATACTAGGAATAAATGTACAGAAATACCCAATAAAGTGGACGTTGGTGTGGTATGATTGTGCCGTAGCTCAGTTGCAGAGTATTGGACATGATATCCGAAGGTTGTGAGTTCGGTCCCCACCGATGGCCAGTGTGTTTTTTCATCCACTTTAATCCATTTATATTTATGTCATAACCACTACACTACAGCTAAAAACTACAAATTATTTTCTCTATGCCTTCATTGGCCTCTTTGTCTGTTAGGTTCATGAGGCTGTGTCTAACAATAAAAACGAGCCCTTGTCCATTCTCCTTTTGTTATTGCATTAAGTGTGCAATTTACTACAAGGTCTTAAATATTGGCATTGCTACAGATTGAAGTGGGCTCAACTATAATAGTTTTCAGCTGCCTGTGCTCATGAGACATTACTTGGGCAAGAGATGCCACACAAGCGACTGGATTGACGAGCTACTCCGCTGACATCATGAGTAGTTTTTCCATCTTAATTGTGAACAAATGTTGTTTGTAATAGTTTAAAGACCTACAAAGATTCATTTTGTTTAAGAAATCATAACAGGAAAAGAGTACACTACAATTGAACCTGATTATAATGAACATTAAAATGACAAATTATTGGTTATAGGGAAGTAAATATGAACTTTGGTTGGTCCCACTTCATTTCAGTGGCATTTATTCTTTTATAATGAAACCGAAAACGTGGGAGCCCCTGCAATATCAGCTATAATGAAATATTTGGCTCATATGAGGCTCTAAACTCTGAATACAGCATAAAAAGCAATATAAATGTTGAAATACTATTCATGATGACATTAAAAAAAAAAAAACATTGCGAAAATTTTGGTTATGCAGTGCAAGAACAAAATGTACATATGACTGTTTGCACTACCTGCTGATCAGCATTGAATCGCACATAGGCATTACAGATGCTGTGGATATGGCCAGGAGGCTGGCAGGCGATTTGGAGAAACTCATGCAGCCAAAACTGCTGAATAATACATTTTTCTATCTCAGGTTTGTGCATGAGTGAGATTGTCGATTTGTTAGAGCCAATTTCTATCTGTACTGTTACAATGAATATTTTTGATCTAACAATCTAATTGATGGTCTTGATGCTACTTTGTGGTAATGAGGTTCTACTGTATCACAATTTACTACTGAACATGGAACTTCTGATGGACAGCAAATATTGTCTGCTTACGTTACAGTGTGCTGCATGTTGACTTGAGCTTCTTGAGGTTGTGTTTTCTCAACACCATGAATTGCCCTTTGTGCGTTGTGCGCTGCAAACCTTGTGATTGGTAGCATGCCAAGCTACTGCATGTACCTGTGCAACGCAACAGGGGAGTACAGTCAGTGCAGCACATTGGTATACTGGGCTCTTACTATTTGATCAATGCCATGATCCACATGTTTTCAGCTGTAATTCCCCTCCCCTTCCCCTCTGAAGGCGCCACCGCTACTCTTGCATTCACATGTAGGTGATTGTTAACAAGGACTTTTCATTTATCTGCATTCTTCTTAGTGTTTCCATATTTTTTGTGTACCAGATTATTGGTGTACCAGAGAAGATAATATATTTGTCCAGAAGCTGGGGTTCTCACAGCGTTTGCTGCACAGAGTTGAACTATTTGCTTGAGGTTGTGGCCTCTGCAATAACCAGTGTGCCTTTGCACCTGTTGATTGTAGAGGCCATGTTGCAGCTGCCCCTCGAGGCGTAGCCATTGCTAGCGTGGATATCACTAGGAAAGTTGAGAAAGAACAGTTGTTCTAAGGAGGAGGGAGTCAGGAAAAAATTTACAAGGTGCCTTGCTTAACTTGTGGTGCGAATTATTTGACTGTGCCATAGCCTAAACTCAAAGCCTAAATTAAATTTCAAAGCACCATTTCAGGGACCCTTTAGGAAAGTTCAAGACAAACACACCTCAGAAAGAGAAACTAGGTGTTATTGCTTTACTTGTTAACTCACACTACCTAGTATTCACCTTTTTATTTCGTTGTAGGCTACCAGGTAATTGACAACCATGCGGAAGTGTTAGCCCGGAGGTGCTTTCTCAGGTATGTCTATGAAAACAGACCAAAGTCTGTTTTCACAGCACAGCAGGCCAACCTCTATAGTGTATTGATGAATTTCTGTACTTTATGCTGTACACATCAATAAATGAGTTCCATGATTATGTATAAACACTTCAAGCTCTGAACCATCTTTGTGTTGGGTGCCTCTTTCCCTGCCATTGCTTTTTCCCTTGAAACATTCAACACAGTGGCCCTAAAATATTTAGGATGTGTATTAAGCTTTCCGTGTGGCTTCAAAGTAAAAGCTACAGGTGGAGGATCCATTTTTCTACCTTGGAGTGCTGCAATAGACTTGTGGATATGTTAGAACTCGTGTGTATATATATATATTTCCCCTTGGGGACACTTACAGCAGCTTGTTTGTTAGGTGCAAATGGCATCTTTATATGGTTGAAGCATGCTTTTCTTCACATAACGGGGCCACAAGCTTTTATCGGATTGTTGTGCCAGTGCTTTCATCAGTCACACATGCAAATTGTCAAAATCCTACTTCTGTAGTTTTATTTGTAAGAAAGAAAAAAAAAAGCTGAAAAGAAAAAGCCAACTTTACTGGCATAAATGTTTTGTTCATCCAGGTTTTCTGTATCATGTTGTTCCTGCTGTACACCTTAATTTTTATGGCCAAAAGCTTATTAAAAAGTATTGGAAATATTTCACACGCTAACAGTGCAATGGACCGTAGCTCAACAATGGCATTTGCAAGAAAAATCATTCTGTAGAGTGGCCAGCGTGGCACATCCCTCTGCCTTCTGATGTCTCCATCTCTGCCGCATTTGGGTGCAACTAGTTGTTTCAAAGGTGTACTGACACAGTTTTAAGGCGGTACAGAAATGACATTCTTAGTTTTCATGGCATGCATTGTTAGTGCTTCCCACGCACCGGAGCAAGGAAACATATAAACATATAAAGTATTTTAATCTGACTAAGTTTTCGTCGCCCAGCATCTGCAAGCCAGCCCCTTTGCAATCAGCAATACTGTTATGTGTGAACACAGTCACTTAAAAATCGCTGCAGTTGCTGTCGGAGTCACTAAATGACAATGAAATCACCATTGTTTGCATGCAGCACGTGCAACTGACAGCTGCCGACAGAGCTGCTGCAACTCTGGCCTGAGTTGCTGTCCCCACGTGACTATGCTGGCAGGCCAGTGTGAAAACTGCCCCCTTGAAATCAAAACTGGAAGTGGGTTTTCAAGGTAGCTGTATTAAAATGCATTCATTGCATTCTGAGGCAATACTCCTTTTAGGGTTCTCGACACTAGTACTTTTGTTTGGAGCAACAATGTGAATATGTCTAAAATTTGTGTCAGTATTCCTTTAAATGTAATAAACACCTTGAAATGAGATCTGTTTGGTTGGGTGGAACAATTCTTGATGCTGAACAAGCCCTCATCACATTATAAAATCCTCATGATGTTTTGAGACTAGTTTCATTCCTTCCACGGGGGTTGACTGCATTAGTTGAGGAAGTGGCGTTGTTTCTTCCTCTTTTTATTTTGGTTCCTCATTCCCATTGCATTGCAAAGGCTGTGGGCAATGTCCCCAAGGAGCACAGTGTGGCCGGCAGTGCCCTGAATGTATCGTGACTTGAGGAGAAGTCTTCTTCTCAGGTTTATCACAGTGTGTGTCACAGAGGCCCAATAAAAATCGGTTATGTGGTCATGCTCATCAGAGTGCATGGCAAAAGTGCTGTGCTAAGGTTCCTACCCTGGCATATTGTTCCTGTGCTGGTGGGTTTTGTCAAAAAATATCTTCCTTTCACCAGAGTAGCTGGCGGGGCACAACTTCAGTGGAAGCAAGAGCTTTCATTTCACTTAGTTCATGTGTATTTACCGAATCGAAACTGAAGTGCTGTACTGGCTGTCGTAGGTATAAGTTTTCTAAAACAAGGAAAGCCAAACTCCCTGGCTGTAAGTTTAAGCTCTAGGAAAATATGCTGTCACTGTGGCCTGCCTACATGCCCTCATTTTTACATACCTATGCTTATGTATGACTTCTTTATTACCTCACATTTGTTATTGTTGATGTTATATTCGAGGAAAATTAAAGCAAGAATAGTGCTCCTGTTAGAAAAACTGTTTTCCTTCAAGCATGGTATCTTTTTCATGAATTTAAACGAGATTTCAGATTATAAATGCATTAATAAAAATTTTGTAAAGTTTAGGTTTCAGCTGTAATGGTGACGATGCATTATATGCTTCTGTAACAGCTGTTGCTCTGAAGGAACATGAGTAAATGAGGTTTCATAGGATTACATGAAACAAGATCTATAGACTTATCAAGTGTGTTAGCTACAAGAAAAACTGGAACAATGATGTTTCAGCACAAGGCCTACGATGTTTGTGGTGTATCATGTTACCTTTTATCCCTAAAACTACTTCAGAAAAAAACACAACATAACAATACATTTGACCACTTAGAGCATTAGCTTTTTTACTTACTCAGCCGTGTGATATCCAAATGGTATTATGTAAGGTTATGTGAGTAGTGATTTTTGAAACCGAACTGAGTACAGTGGAACCCCGTTCATACGTTTTTCAGCGGACAGGGGGGGAAAAACGTAACAACTGGGAAAATGCAAGAGTGAGGAAAGCTCCCAACATGAATGAGAACAAGGCTGCTTTGATTTCAAACAATTTATTTCAGCAAGGTGAGCCATCTAGGTCGCCGACCGATAATCCGGACAGCCGCGCAGTACCGCTAGTGCCAACATAGGCTTATTGTGATAAAACCGACTGATATTTCGGACGGTTTCTAGCTCTAAATTCGATAATTCGGACTCCGTTTGCGGCTGTCGAGTGCAGTGAATGGGCCGCCATTATAGCCTTCGGCGCCCCGATAAGAGAAAGTATCGCCTCAGAGATCGCAATCAAAACTGTGATCATTGAGGTTTAGTTCCAGCGGGACGCGCCAATTTTGGAGGCAAGTCGCCCCGTCACTGCGTTCACCGCATCCTGTTCCGGCACCCCACGCGTGGCTGGTCGCGTCGGGTCCGCGATCGCTCGATAGCGCCTTCACGTTCCGTCTTCAGTGCTTGTTAACCGTATTTACCCGCATAATTTGCGCCCTCGCATAATTTGCGCACCCCTGACATGTAGCCAGCAATACAAAAAAAAATTTTTTTCTCATATATTTTGCGCTCGCCGTCCGGCCCGAACCAGCTCGCCGGCGAGCGCACGGACAGACTTTGGACAGCCGCGCGGCCGCGCCCCTCGCTGCGCGGGCGAGCACAGTCATACGCAAAAGGGGCTGCGAGTGCGATGTTCCTTTCTCCGGAAGCCCCCAGAGCCCAAAGTGCGGTCGCTAGAATAAAAGCACCCGAGTGGGGGCGCCGAAAACGGCTAAAGCAGAGGTCAAACGCGCCCGGCACATCTCCGTCGCTCGGAAGCGATAACATCACCCCTATCAGATCGCCTGCCGTTGAAGCGGGAAGGAAACGCCCCGCCCGTCTTTCACGTACATGAAAAGACGCAAAAGCGGGAGGGGGGGAGTGTCGCTCTGCTGCCGAGCGATCGCATGGTTGCCGAGATAGCGCTGGCGCTATCTCGGCAGCCATCAGCGGGCGGCGATTCCTGCAAGCGTGACCAAGACTGTCAAAAGTAAAATCAAAATAGCGATGCCCGGGCG
Organism: Hyalomma asiaticum; assembly: GCA_013339685.2. Classification (NCBI taxonomy): domain Eukaryota; kingdom Metazoa; phylum Arthropoda; class Arachnida; order Ixodida; family Ixodidae; genus Hyalomma; species Hyalomma asiaticum. Next base: position 212,097,572 of record CM023481.1, read on the forward strand.
GATACGGCGTGCCAGGTTGCGACGCATCATGCGGGAACACGCCCACAGTTGCGACGTAACAGCGGGGTTTGCAATACATGGGACCCTATGGGAGCTATGCCGGCACCCATGAAAAACAACGTAACAGCAGGGAAAACGCAGCAGTGAGGAACGTAACAGCGGGGTTCCACTGTACAAATAAAATAGCAGCAGAAGCAGACTGAATCGCACATTGAATACTTTTTGAATAATTCTCATATATTGAACAGCCATTTTTACATTTCATGCACATCAATCCTCATGTCCTCATAGTCACAGATTCTGTATTAAAAGCACAAATTTAGCATCTGGAGGAAATAAGCAGACCCTTCGTATCCACGGAACTGTTCAGAAAGTGTGAAGGATCATTGTATAGCTGATAAAGTCACTCTCCCCAAGTGAAGTAGCCTGTTGTAATACAAAAGTTGTCATGTTCTGTGCCTATAATATTCAAGGAGGGATGACATTTATCATACTTATGCTCCAATTTTATGTTGATTTGGGTGCAGTTAACATTTGGGAATCTATTGGTAAACAATAAGAAAATATTCAGGCTTACAATTATAACAGCTATTTTATTCGAAGATTGAATCTATAGTAGGATACAACTTAAAAAAACAGGAATTGGCAACAAGGGCTGACTGACCGCGCATGTCAGTGTTACTCCGCCAGCCAATAACAGAAGCAAACAAAATTGTCATCTTGCAATCTTTTCAAAATGGTGCCGTGTTTATGCCTTCAGTACCTGCGGAGCGTCTGCTGTTCTTGAGTCTTTTCATCAGTTTAAGCCATGAGGTGCTCGAGAAGCATGGACAAAGATGTGTGCGGTCTCGACGCTTCCATCTGAAAAAGGCCGCGGTACAGCTCATTTAGCTCCCGAGCTCGCTTTACGCGTGAAACTTCACTGAACTGAGTTGAAGAACTCGAGGGGCGGAGATAGTGGCTCGCCGGGTGTTTGCATTGCAAGAGCTTGATTTCAGCTCAGTAGAGAATTATCCTTTCCATGTTTCACTCTAATAAATGAATGAAGATATCAAAATTTATGCACCTATCTAGTGTTGCTGCCAACACCGCTTTATTTTGGTAACATGGAAAGTTCAAAAAAGGAACTATTTCAGGCTTCGCAGAGGTACAGTGGCTGGCGGTTATAAGGGTGTGAGAAGGGCTTCACTGCTGACTTGAGTTGTATCCGACTATAGTGGGATACTACTTGATTTAATATTAAAAATTTTCTTGCATTCACACATCGGTAGCATTATTTACATCAGAATGTTTACATTCCTGGAATTGTGGAACTGATAAAGATGATGGAAATGTTAGCACGTGATTTGACTTTTCACGAAGCTCAGCAAGGAAAGCCATGAGTCAAAGAAATGCAAAAAACATGCCATTGTGTTTTACCTTTCTTTGTTCAAATAGCATATTGCTTGTTTTTTATTATGTGTCCTTGTTATTTAACAGGTTTGTTTACTCGGAGCTTCTGAAGTTGGCACGTGGGGCAGACTCTTCTGTTTTTGAAACCACTGACTCTTCTGTATTTGAATGTCACTTGAAGCCAGGATTGAAGATCCACCTCTTCTCAAGTCATACTCCATGTGAGCATTTTGTATGAGGCATTGTGTAAGTTTATGTAATGTATATGTAATAATTGTCTAACTATTGATGCTGCAGAATAGCTGCATTCACTGTGGTTTGTTTAATTTATTTTATTTGAATAATATTTTTAAAATTTTATTTGCCCATTGGGTTGTATTGTGTTTTAGGTGGTGATGCCTCCATCTTTCCAAAAACCAGAGATTTATCATCTGTAGCTGCAGTCAAAGATGCAGAAAATGGTGCAACTCCTTCAAAACGACCAAGATTGGAGTCTGATGACATATATAGGTGAGCAGCAGAGCCACTGCTAGGTGGTGTCCTGGTGACTAAGATTCCTGACTAAGCTAGAGATATCACCGTCTTATTAACTGGTTTTTTGATGCAGCAAATAAGGGTGGGAGAGAGGCTCTGCACATCTGCATCAATTCAGTGCGGTAACATCTGCTATCAATCCCTATTTCTCTCTATTTTTTGGGAAAAAGGTCATGGCTTTTATTTATTTGTACTATTCCGTCTTTTTTCCTTTGTTGGGGCCGTGACTCGCCTGCAGCCACTGCACTTTTTTGTAGAGGCAAGAACGCATGTTCATGTGCTGCCATATGCAGTGCATACATGATAGTTCTTGGGGATCGCACGGCTCTTTTAAACTGAAACTGTGACTGTGAACTACAGAAATGGCTTCAAATAACTAGCTGTCGTGCACTGGAGCAACACAGGTTTTTATCTGTGGTAGGTGGGGAAAAAAATACAAGACATAAAATTTTTCTGTCAGTGCTTATTTCAGGTTCTGAGCATACAACCTGAATTCAGTCAAATTTGTTGAAATATAAAAGTACCATTGCCTAGGCTGACTAGTATAGCTGCTTCAACATTTCATATTTGTAGCCTTCTCTGTTTTTATTCCCCTTGTGGCACCAGCATTACAAGCATACATTATAACGTCAAAGCATGTGACAACTTTATTCTTTCTTATTTTAAGTTATGACATTTCTTCTCAAATGCTCTTCTATACGACTCAGTATAACTTTAATTCTTTTTTAGTTCATGGACGATGGAAGTATGTATTGGGTATACAGCTTCATCCTTTCCTACGGGATTGCTACTGTACTTTATTTAGCCTTGCTGCAATCTGTGGTACGCTTATGTCAACGTTGCTCAGTCATATATATGACAGCTTTAACAGGTTTACAATGTGACTTCGTGTGATGAAGTATTTTATTTGTACAATGTGTGATGAGCCCAGGTCCATTTCTTCCTCTTAATGTCAACTAGGATATCAGCTACCCCTGTCTGTTCTCTTATTCACTATACCGTCTATCTCTTAGCGTTACACTCAGCATTTTTCATTCTGTTGCCCGTTGTGTTGCTCAAGCTTCTTTGTTAATATCCAAGGTTATGCCCCATAGGTTAACACCGGCAAAATGCAATGGTTGTATATACTTTTTGCTTTAAGGATAGCGGTTAGCTGTGAGTCATGAGTTGGAAATGTCTACAATATGCATACCAGCCCATTCTGATTCTTCAGTGGATTTTCTTCACATGGTTAAGTTCTTGTGTTCATAGTTAACCTAGGTATATGTATTCTTGTACAATTTCTAGTCTCTGCTTTGATATTGCAGTCTCATAAGGGACAGATAACTGGTGGTCAATCAGAGCGACGAAATTAACGCCAAGAGAGGGAAAGCATGGCCATGGCCAATGCGTAAGATGGGGAGAGGAAACTAAGAAATTTGCAGCCACAAAATGGGACTAGCTCACGCAGGACAGGTCAGAGTGGAAACGTCGGGAGAGGCCTTGATCCTGCAATGGACATGATAGACTACTGCTGATGGTGATAATGATGACTTGCGCATTGTTTTTGTGTTTTTGTTTTCACTAATTTATTTAGCATTGAGCTAGAGAAATGATGTAATAGAAAGGGGTGGTGAGTATATTGCCATGAAGCTAGCGTGGGATGGCACATACCACCTATGGGATGGCACATATCACCTACAGGAGAATACAAAGAAGACGGGACTGTCTGGTGCGCGGCTGTCCACCATCTTGGTTAATGCTGTACGCCTTACTGTAAATATACGTGTAAATAGTCTTCCCTTGTGTGGTGGAGGTGCTGGGTACGCTGTATGTATCACGGAGCTCTGCAACTGTCGTCTCATCGGCATTCCGGCCATGTCAAATGACGAACGCACACCACCTTCCCGACCTGCCCCTTCCACGGCACCCATGACGTCCACCTACGTGGTCCTTCCTCCTGCTCGTGATCCTGGCGTCTTTTCTGGCCAGGATGGTGTTGACGTCGACAAATGGCTCAACCTTTATGAACGAGTCAGCGCCAGCTACAGGTGGGACTCCGACTCTTATGCTTGGCAACGTTCTGTTCTACCTCGCTGGCGCCCCAAGGGGGTGGTTCGAGGTGCACAAAGCTGACATTACCAGCTGGGACTTGCTTAAAGAATAGATTCACGATCTTTTCGGTGACAGCACAGGTCGGCGGCTTGCGGTGTGGAACCAACTTGCGACTCGTGCACAAACATCTACCGAGTCGTACATGGCGTATATACAGGATGTTCTCGTCCTTTGTCGCCTGGTTGACGAGCACATGCCTGAGACCGAGAAGGTTTCTCACGTGCTGAAAGGTATCGCAAACGATGCCTTTAACCTGCTACATAGTTTACGCAAACGTTGACACCGTCGAAGCGATGATCAAGGAGTGCCGGCGATTCGAACACGCCAGGAGTCGCCGTATAACCCAGAAATTCACGTGGCTTCCTAACACGGCCGCAACTTCATCATGCGATGCAATGCGCCAGCCGCCCGCCTCTGACAATGTTACACGCATCATTTGTCGCAAGCTTGAAGCAGCTTCTCCAGCACCTGTTTCACCTCTTTCACTGCCTGTTTTTACGATGCACTCCAGTGACCCATCGCCAGCCGTCGGTGTCCCTCATTCAGGCTGTGGTCAGGCAGGAGTTCGCTAACCTTGGCTTACCACTAGCGTGCCCAGTGACTCATCCTGCTACACGCCCTTACTCCTCAGGACCTGCTCTCCTACTTACTCCTACTTGGCCCTCCCGTAACCCAGTGGAATGGAGAACACCCGACGACCAGCCCATCTGCTTCTCCTGTCATCAGGCTGGACATATCGCTTGTTACTGCCGTCGCCGTTGGACTTACCCACCTCACCAGACCTTTCCTCCCTATATGCGCTCTACCAGCTCCAGGCATTTGGCTGCTACTTCTACTTACTCGTCATTCACCCCCCAGGAGCCTTTTGATACTGATACTTCTGTTCTCTGCTACTCCCGCTCCCCGTCGCCACGTCGCCAATCCCGTCTGCACAAGATTATGACACCTTCTACGACACATACAATACGTGTTGCGGATGGTGGTGCTGTTCAAGTGATAGGAATGTGCACTGCGTGTGTAACCATTGCCGGTTGTCACACCGTCGTTCTCTTTGCCATTCTTGCTCGCTGTCCACGTGACCTAATATTGGGCCTTGACTTTCTTTTCGCCCACTCAGCCTTGATTGACTGTTCCTCAGGTATCCTTCACCTCGACCTTCCTCTTCTACCAGATGCCCCAAAGTGCCCGTCAGCCGCTCGAGCCCTACAACATTTGTTTGTCTACCGCCGCGAGCCGTCACATACATGTGTTTGTTATCGACGACATCTTTTCCTGATGGTGACTACATCGTCACTCCTATACCCGATGTACGACTGATGCGAAGTGTTGCTGTGCCACATGTTGTAGCCACAATCGCCGATAACTGCCTGTTCCTTCCGCTCCTAAATTTTGACCTGGTTCCCTAAGTGTTGCCCCAAACGATGTCCCTTGCCCTACTCGCTCCTGTAACCGACCATGATGTCGAGGTTGTCACCATAACCAAGCCTGCTCCAGCTGAAGATCCACGGCAACCAGGTTCTGAAAACAGCATTTTTACAAAGATGATTGGATCAGATCTTCTTCCCGACCAGGCTGATGCTCTCTGTCGAGTTTTGGCTTCCTATGCCGACATTTTGGGCATCTATGATCGACCCTTGGGCCAGACTAAGATCGTCACCCATCGAATCAACACAGGTGACTCTTCGCCCATCCATCGTCGGCCTTACCGTGTAACCGCATCTGAGCGAGAAGTGATTCAGAAAGAAGTGGCCAAAATGCTTGCGAAAGATATTATCGAACCATCATCTAGTCCATGGGCATCTCCTGTCGTATTAGTCGAGAAGAAAGATGGCTCCTGGCCTGGCATTTTTGCATTGATTATCGCCACCTCAACAAAATCACCAAGAAGGACGTGTACCCCCTCCCTCGCATTGACGATGCTCTTGACTGCCTCCATGGTGCCACATTCTTTTCATCTCTGGACCTCCGATCTGGCTATTGGCAAATTGCAGTAGATGACATGGACTGCGAAAAAAACCGCTTTCGTTACCCCTAATGGCCTTTACCGATTCAAGGTGATGCCGCTCAGCCTCTGAAACGCACCAGCAACATTTGAAAGAACGATGGACACGCTCCTCCAAGGTTTTAAATGGTCAACGTGTTTATGCTACCTGGACGACGTTATCATTTTCTCACCGACTTTCGCCACACATCTCGAGCGGTTGTCAACTATTTTGGAAATATTTCGGCGGGCTGGCCTTCAGTTGAACTCTTCGAAGTGCCACTTCGCCCTTCGTCAAATCACTGTGCTTGGCCACCTTGTTGACGCTTCCGGAGTTTGACCAAACCCAGCTAAAGTCAGCGCTGTCACGAACTTCCCTGTCCCACACTCTGCCCATGATGTTCGCAGTTTCGTGGGACTATGCTCATACTTCCGCCGTTTCATCAAAAACTTTGCGACACTCGCACGCCCCTCACTGACCTTCTCAAGCAAGACATTCCGTTTTCTTGGGGTCCTCTACAAGCGGACGCATTCTGACAGCTAATCGCCGCTCTGACGACTCCACCTATCCTTGCTCATTTCGACCCAACTGCCTACACAGAAGTGCGCACGGATGCTAGTGGGCACGGCATTGGTGCAGTTTTGGTGCAGCAACAAGGAGGTCGCTTGCACAGCGCAAGTCGTCTTTTTTCGAAATCTGAATGCAACTACTCGATTACGGAACGTGAATGCCTTGCCCTTGTCTGGGCGGTTTCGAAATTCCGTCCTTACCTGTGTGGCCGCCCTTTCCGTGTTATTACTGACCATCACGCTCTCTGCTGGCTTTCTTCACTGAAAGACCCTACTGGACGACTTGGCCGTTGGGCGTTACGTTACGCCTTCAGGAGTACTCCTACTCAGTCACGTATAAATCTGGCCGCCTCCACCTAGATGCCAATTGCTTGTCGCACTACCCTGTTGACCCTCCAGATGGATCAGAAATCGAGTCTAGCCCCTGCGTCATGTCTACATCTCGGTTTATCCAGATTGGTGAAGAACAACGTCGTGATGCTTCCTTGCTCTCGCTCATCGAGCGCCTTGAAACTGCACCCCACGATGCCTCCCTGCACATGTTCGTCCTCTTGAATGGCACACTTTACCGCCGTAATGTCCAGCCAGATGGCCCTGAGCTTCTTCTTGTCGTGCCTAAACACCTGCGCTCAGCAGTCCTCCATGAGCTTCACGACGAACCAACTGCTGGCCACCTTGGCGTATCTCGCACGTACGACCGTGTGAGGCGCTGATTCTTCTGGCGTGGCCTCGCCCGGTCTGTCCGCCGCTACGTGTCCTCCTGTTAGAAATGCCAACGACGGAAGCGACCTGCCACACTCCCTGCTGGCCTGCTTCATCCACTCGCCGTCCCGACCGAACCGTTCTTCCGTGTTGGCATGGACCTCCTCGGACCTTTTCCTGAGTCCAACTCCGGCAACAAATGGGTCGCTGTAGCTGTAGACCACGCCACCCGGTATGCCATTACTCGAGCTCTTCAGACGAGCACTGCTACTGACATCGCTGACTTCTTACTGCATGACGTCACCCTACACCACAGCGCCCCTCCCCAACTGCTCACAGATCGCGGCCGTGCATTTTTGTCCCGAGTGATCGACGACCTCTTGCGCTCCTTCTCCACGCAGCACAAGGTAACCACCTCCTACCACCCACAAACAAATGGGATTACTGAGCGTTTCAATTGTACCCTCACGGACATGCTCTCAATGTATGTTTCATCCGATCATCGTGACTGGGACCTGGCGCTACCTTATGTCACCTTCGCCTACAATTCATCGCGTCACGACACCGCCGGTTATTCACCCTTCTATATGCTCTTCGGCCGCGAACTGACGTTACCACTCGACGCCCTCCTTCCGGATGCTGCAAGGCCGCCTACCGAATACGCACGTGATGCAATCGCTCGTGCTGACCACGCACGTCAGATCGCTCGCTCGAGGCTGTCTGCCTCGCAAGACAACCAGAAGCGTCTCTACGATCGCCGCCATCACGACGTTCATTTTCCACCCGGTTCCCTCGTCCTTCTGTGGTATCCATTCTGACGTGCTGGCTTATCAGAGAAACTCTTATCACGGTACATCGGTCCCTACCGTATCGTACGTCAGGTCATGGACGTCACCTACGAGGTCGTCCCCGTCTCGCCGCCAGTGACACCTGCGACTTCACCAACTTACATCGTTCACATGAGCAGGCTGAAAGCATACCACCCGCCTTCTACTGACTAAGTTTAAAATGCACCGGGACGGCGCTTCTGCCACCGGGGGTAATGCTACGAAGCTAGCGTGGGATGGCGCATACCACCTATGGGATGGCACATATCACCTACAGGAGAAGACAAAGAAGACGGGACTGTCTGGTGCGCGGCTGTCCACCATCTTGGTTAATGCTGTACGCCTTACTGTAAATATATGTGTAAAAAGTCTTCCTGTGTGTTATTTACGTAACAATATTTATTTCTTACGTGTTCATCTTTCACTTGCACTAAATGAAGAAAGCGATTACTGCTAATTGCAGGGTTGCTACTGGTGGCTACTTTTTGCCAAATTGGTGAATTTGAGAGGCCTGTGGCGACTGAAAATTATGGATGGCAACTTGGCAAATTTTTGGCAATTTTCATCTAAGGTCTTGGTTGAATTATGGGTTCTGTGTTGGGTGGGTTTGCAACGAATGGCAACAGCATTCTTTTTATTTTTCTTAGTTTTATACAAGCCAGCAAAAATCACTAGGCTGATCACCGAAGCCGCAAACAAAGTAGGAGCCAAAGCACTGAGACAAAATGTGAATAAGCTCTTGCAAAATACTAAAAACTTAATTAAACAACGCCAGCAGATGAGAATAACTAAGATAGAATTTGCCGAGCTGTCTAAGCTCATCAAGAAAAGTAGTCAGTGACATACGCAACCTTAATGTGAAAGAAATAGAAGCAGCCGTCAGAAAAGGAGTCAGCATCAGAACAACTAAAAGGAAGCTTTGTGCGGGAAAGAACATAATGCGTGCAGTGAAAGACCAGGCAGGGCAACATCGTTACTAACTTCAGTAATATAGCCAAGGTGGCCGAGGACTTCTATTCGGAACTCTACGGCTCAAACACGAGACAACCCACCGGGAGTGTAATAAACGCTGTTCAGGACAGAGAAGTTCCGTGTGTCACTGCAGACGAGGTTAGGAAAGCAATTCAAGGCATCCCGAGGGAAAGCAGCTGGAGAAGACGGCATAACCGCCGATTTAATCAAAGATGGAGGAGACTTTCTAACTAGAAAGCTCACGACACTGTACACAGAATGCCTCAAACCTTCAAATGTACCAGTAAGTTGGAAAAATGCCAACATTCTATTATTACACAAGAAGGGAGATGTAAAAGACCTGAAGAACTACTGGCCGATAATTCTACTCTCAGCACTATACAAAATATTCATAAAGGTTATCTAAAATAGAATAAGAGCCACACTTGAATTTAATCAACCAAGAAAGCAAGCAGGGTTCAGACAAAGATACTCCACCATAGACCATCTTCATGTGATCAATCTAATAATCTAGACATCCGCTAAATACAACAGACCGTTCTATATGGCTTTCATAGACTACGAAAAGGCCTTTGACTTGGTAACAGCAGTTCTGGAGGCATTGCATCGTCAAGGGATATGTGATAGCTACGTAAATATAATAGCTAACATATATAAAGACTCTACAGCCACCCTACTCCTGCGTAAGAAAAGCAGGAAAATCGTGATTCAGAAATGTGTCAGACAAGAAGATACAATCTCTCCAATGCCCTTTACTGCATGCTTAGAAGACTGGGACGAAACAGGACTCAGGATTAACGGCGAATATTTGAGCTACTTACGCTTCGCCGACGACATAGTACTCTTCAGCAATGATGGCGACAAACTACAGAAGATGATTATGGACTTAAGCCGGGAAAGCGCAAAGGTAGGATTAAAGATGAACATGCAGAAAACAAAAATAATGATATGTGGCACGGCGAAAACATGTGCCTTCACAATTGAAAACCAGACATTAGAAGTCGTACAAGAATACACTTATCTAGGACAGCTACTGACAGGACAACCTACTCATGTGAAAGAAATACACCGAATAAGCATGGGGTGGTGCATACAGGAGACACTCCCAGCTCATGAACGGAAACTTACCATTGTCACTTAAGAGGAAATTATATAGTTACTGTATTTTGCCAGTACTGACATATGGGGCGAAAACTTGGAGAATTACAAATAAGCTAGAAAGGAAGTTGAGAACCACACAGTGGGCGATGGAATGAAAAATGATAGGCGTTACTCTAAGAGCTAGGAAGAGAGCCGAGTGGGTTAGGGAACAGACAAGGGTAGCTGACATAATAGTCGAAGTAAAGAAGAAAAAATGGACATGGGCAAGCCATGTGATGAGAAGGCTAGACAACCGACGGACAGTAAGAACAACGGAATGGATACCAAGAGAGGGTAAGCGCAGCCGTGGACAAAAGAGAGTAAGATGGAGTGACGAAATTAAGAAATTCGCAGGCATCAAATGGAATCGGGTCGCACAGGACAGGAAAGGATGGAGAGCATTGGGAGAGGCCTTCGTCCTGCAGTGGACATAAGATGGGCTAATGATGATGATGATGATGATGAAAAAAAAGCACACATGTTGTGCCATCTGGCATATCCGTATTATAAGTTGTGCATCTTTTTAAATATATTTAGATCTAGGAAGTACCATCATGTCCCCCACTGACATCCCAGCAAAATGTAATTTAGCTTACTGCTCCTCTTATGTTTCTTTATGGTTAGATGACGGCATGACAAGAAGTTAGCTTACTGCTCCTCTTATGTTTCTCTATGGTCAGACGACGGCACAGTGGGTTGCATCGAACTACGTTAGGAAGTTCTTCATGAAATGAAGGCTAGTAAACTAACCTGGGGCTTGCAGCACATATTAACAGCGTCCCTTCCATGAAACTCGGAAAGTGTGTCGCAGTCACAGGGGGTTATCCACACCTGACAGATTGGTAAGCGGTGTGTGTGTGCAATAAAAATATTGCATAAAGGCCAATTCTGGCGATTTTTTGAGCATGTCAAGGCAATGGCTACTCTGTGTTGCTGAGGTGCTCGTTGTGATAGTAGAGGTGCTCAGAAAATACGAAAATAATTTTTAATGGGCAAGAAAGTGTGAAACAGAAACAGGAACCCAACCCAGCATTTATGTCAAGTTAGTCCGCCTTGCATAGTGTGACAGCGCATGCCCGCTTCCCCTGGTGGTAATGTAGTGGATGTTGGCCGGCACATGCAGATCTTGAAGGTCACAGCCATGGTACCGGCGTACCTCTGTCTGTTCACCTATAATGATGTCAACATATGGTGTGGCCAATAATTGTAGGAAGCCAGGTGGGTGGTTTGAGGTAGTCAGTAAAAATATATTTGCAAGCCATATGCACATCTCTCGAGCATGTAACCTCGTACAAATGATGCAAGTGTGCCAAGGAGTGTACCCAGCGGATTTCATTGAGATCCATTGACCTAAAAAAATCACCGGAGTTGGCTTTTAAGTAGAGCTGTGCGAATAGCAAAGATTTGAGTGTGAAGCGAACTTGAATAGTTATGTTCAAGTGCAAATCGAATATTTTTCAAATAATTTTTGAATAATACTATGATATCTAATTATGGAGAAATGTACTGTTAAACATAAAAAATTTATTGCGTGACATGAATGCTCGCAGTGTCATTCCCAAGTCCTGAGGAACAGTCCAACACTGAACTGTGCAGTAGAAAGCTGGGGTAACTTCGCCGCAGTACACGGGTGTTAGCTTCGCCGCAGCTCGCGAGTGTTAGCTTTGCCGCAGTACACGGGTGTTAGCCCTGCCGCAGCACACGAGTGTTAGCTTCGCCGCAGTGCACGGATGTTAGTTTCGCCGTAGTACACCGGTGTTATGCGACGAAGCGCACTACTTGCGGGAATGGGCCACTTGTCATGATACATAGCATATTTTCCCCCCCTTTATTACCAAATTCTTTAACAACTTACTTCTCGAACTGTTCGTTCGAATAGTGGAAGTGTGGATCGAATAGCAAGGGCTATTCGAAAATTATTCGAAACTTCAGATATTCGCACAGCTGTACTTTTAAGGCATTTTTAAGGCATTCAAAAGAAGCAATTTCTTATAACATTTTAATGGTCGACCTGTTCACTTATTATGTGCCGTAGGCACACCAGATACATGCATGTAGATATAAGTGACAACAAGAAATGGCCAACAGTGTGCGGTGTCATATAGTTTGCACTGAAGACATACAAGACTCACTAATGATTGGTTTCTGTAAGACTACTGCCTGGTTACAATTAGTGAATTCATTTATAAATAATGCCTTTAATGGTACGAATACGCACACAAAGGGAATTCAAAGACAAGAGATGTAAAGCAGTCCACAGACAACACTTTGATGCTTTTCACTCGTGCTTTACCCCACTGTTTCCTTTAAATATGAAACGAGCAGACAGGGATAGAAAGATGTTATAAATTATGAGCATCTCCTTCATATTGGGATCGTGACCATGGACAATGATGATGATCTGGCTCTGGGTGACCTGTGCACCACCATGCCTATCTTGTGGCTAGTCGGGGAAAAGATGCCCAGGCCTCCCATTATGAAGCGGGTGGTGTGACTGGCATTGAAAAATGTCAATATAATTCCAGTGTTTTGGATGGTACTGCATTGTATGGGGCTATACAAAATTGCAAACTTCTATCAGTTGGTATGCTGTACATGTCTAGCGTGGTGACCTCATTGGCGAAATGTGGAAAAAATTGGCAACTTTTGGTGACTTTTTGCTCGTTGTTTGAAGAAATTGATTGGAAACTCAGTGGCAACCCTGGTTGATAGCCCAAATGTACATGCTAATCACGTACATTGTCTCATTTTTACATATCATTGCATTGATTAGATTATGGATGGGCAGTACATGAAGAAAAGCAGGGATGTTGAGGAGATATAAAATTTTCTCAGACTTTTATATCATATTAGCACTAACCTTTAAGCCAGCATTGTGCTAATATTGCTGTAGTTTTCTACCACAAAGTACTATATACATTCATATGTGGCCATTTATTTTTACAGTGAAGCTGTATATATATCTAGGCTGTTTGTGTATAGCAAAAATAAAAATAAACCATGTTGTGTGAGCAGACTCTAAAGGTACTGAAATATTGTGAGGGGCAGGAAGCTTTAAGCATTCAGATAAAATATTAATAATAATAATTCTGATAAAATTAGTTCATTTGGTTTGTTCTAGAAGTTTCCTGTGAAGTGCCACATCATCTATATTTTGACAGCGGTGATAATTGATGACTTCATTGTGACATCATCATGTAACATTATGGTCAGACGTCATCACAGCATCCATGTAATGACATTACCACTTCGCCACATGACTCTATTGTTGTGATCTGCCTGGTTTTTGACTGCCCATCATTGGCTAGTTTTTTGGCGAACACAAACATTTTTTTGTGTAAGTGGTATCACTGCTCTGGTGGATTCAGATGCAGAGAGGGGCTTCTTATGGACAAAGTATGCATGGTCACTTTTCAATGCAGCACGTTCAGAGTGAAAACCGAAACATCGGTCACGTTTAGTACATACATTATTCCATCCTCTGGTATTTTTATGCCAAACAGAAGGTAAGTTGCCTAGCTTAGTGTTGTGTCTTTGTATAATATACATTACGATGATTTATCTGTAGGAAAGCAGTGTTGCACTAAATAGCATAGCATGTCAAAGACTTAACGTGACACCTTTCTCTCATCGTGAATTCAACCACCTTTGTAAATAACCCCACCCCGTACCCCACCCGAAAGGGCCGCTTTCTTTTTTGGGGAAAAATGGCACCCTTATATGACTCTGTCGTAGGTTTTTCTATGTAAGCAGGCTTTCGACATGCGCAAACAGAAAAAATTTAATAATGTAATAAAAAAAGTCACTAGGGCTGTCATATTTGGATACAGGATGACTTATATTGCCCCTGGAAAAATACCTTGCTGACAATGCATTTGTTAGCAATGCATTTGATAGCAATGCAATGCAATGCGTGACTGCCTTTCTGGGCCAATGGAGTGTGTGTAGTATTGAATACTGAGATAAACACCACAAAAAAGAGCCAGGCCTGCGCGTAATCGCAGGACAGTGACAGCGTAAGCTGAAGGAGCGACCTTCCTAGAGGCCATTGTAAATGCTTGGGGAAACTTGTGCAAGTACAGGCGGTGGGTATCCCCTGCGCCATAACTCTGCGGTTTGGGCTCCTCTCTGCACAGCGGTTTGCTGTGCCCGACGTCGCCCTACTGCAGCCGCGCGCGTAACTCTGCGATTCACTTCTTCAGCAGCGGTCCGCATCTTGCGAGGAGGCGCCATCAGGTATATCGAAGAGCCATGTCAGGTTGCTGTCGGGGCTGCGCACGTCGCCTGTCGCGTGATGCATGGAGCGATATGGCAAAACTGCTTCACGAGGCAGTGCTTCGTAAAAACACACTGCGAAGGCTATGCGGAGGAAATCAGCGCCAATAGATGGCAGCAGTTGTCCTGTTCTTCACGAGGCGCGATATTGGTTACGGACACGGGCGGACACCGGCGGCGGCGGCGGCGGCGGACAACTACGGCGCCGTTGTTGTGATCTCATAACAGCTTACGCTGTAAAAGAACTATACGAATCGGTGCACGAGAGCTGACGGTATTAGTCGGCAAAGTTCAAAACAAAGTTCAAAACATAAGTAGACGATCTGAAAAAACATTCCATTTCACATTTTGCTCTCCCACTAACGTATATGGCAGATCCAATCAGCCTGCACCTTTTATACAGAGATACTGGAAGTTTCCTCTCAAGGTGGCCTGTACGAATGACCTTGCCACCGCTCTCTTTGACAGAGTTGTCATCGTAGTTACCATAGGGATGACGAGCCACATGTGGCAATCAGGAGAGACGGTTGGTGTTTAAAATATTCTACTGAAAACAGATTTCTTTTTTTTGTGTGTCAGCAATGCTTCTGTTGTGTCCTTGACAAGCCTCCAGCACTTTAAGGTGTACCGGCAAATCGCTACATAGCATAGCACTGCTGCAGTGCTAGCCTGCTGCTATCGACCATTTTCTGGCACCCCTTCCCCACCAGGCACAAAAATAAATAAATAAATAAAGGGACAAAAACCCAGAACAATCGTCTCCTATGTGGCTGCGTCCTCCTTGAGGGTGGACAATAAACATGTTTCACGTGTTTGAGGCCATGCCTAGAGGAGGCACTAGGTATGCTTTTTAAACCACTGCGACTAACGCGTGCATTTATGGGCTAAGGGCATCCCTGAACATGAGTTCTTATATTTTTTGTGCTCAGCCGCATGGCCTAGCAGGGTTCAATGAACATAAAATGCGAATTGGATTGTCAAACCAGTCACAGTTGTCACAACCTGTCACAACCAGCCATAGTCGTCACTGCGATGTAATCAACATCACTTCCTGCAACAAAATTTGCCGTTGTGTGCTGCCACGGTTAAAGAAAGACTGCAGAAGGCGGTTTCTTCGTTGAAATAAAATTATAGCCCCTTTACTTTTGGTGCTCCCACTCTCGCTGTGACATCCCCACATGCTGCAGTTCTAGAACAAGCGATAAAAACGGCATGCCCAATTGGTGTCGCAGGGCCTCTTTAAGCGGATGGGTGTTATCTTGCTCTTTGTAAGCTGGTTTTCACGGATTGTGTGTTAGCGTGAACCCTACTCACAAAGAAAAAGTCAACACATTTCGCAAAGCTGAGAATGCTGTCTTATAGGTGGGCTTGACAAGCAAACGTAGCTTAATGTGTACCTTGATGGCGGTGTTGTCGTCTGTGTTCTGCAGTAGGCTCTGCACAGCCATTTGAACTTTGATGGTCATATTCGCAGCTTGACCTTCGATACCAAACTGGCCTCCACCATGTCACTTCTGTCATATGCTGAACAGCTTTGCTGGTCATCCACCTTTACAGTGGGGATGGTAAAATTGACGAATGGTTTATCAAATAAAGGTATCCCACAAAACATTTGTCATCATTTTCGACCTTTGATTAATCAACCTAATTGATAAAAACTATTATAACAATCGATCAGGCTCCCCCGACCTTTGTCACCTGCTTGGCTCAAGCACGGGATTGTGAAACAATGCCAAGACATATTAGTCAAGCGCCTCCTGTTCTTTTTTCTTTCCCCATGGCACATGTGCTGCCTGGATACAGTATAGGACAAGCATGGCACCCGAGGCAGTCTTGCCCTGTGGAGACAAAATAAACTTGCCCACAGCAATCTAGATCTCCATTACCACCCGGTTGCTCATGGCAAACTTCTTTCTAGACTGCAAGACTGCACGAGGTGGCCTCTCCCATGACAACAGTAATAAACTTGCCCGTTAATGTTTGACTCAAAGCCTCGAAGTCTGTGGCATGGGTTTTACCTTCCTCTGTGGTCTAAACCATGCATCACCACTTGCCCTCCCTTTTGCAATGCTAGCCATCAGTGAACCATTGGGGAAATACACATGGCAGTCATGTGCTGTCTCGCGTTGCTGTTGCACTTTTTTGTGTGTATGGTTACCTTTGTCATGCCTGTCATGCCACAGTTTCATGCAATCCTCCCTCATGCATGTACCAGTGAGTTTGCCCTAGTAAGATATCAGTTTTTCAATATTTAAACAACAGACACCAAGCCCTGTGTCAGTTATTTCTAAAGTGAGGTCACTTTCCTATTACGTAGGACATTCCTCTGTTTCATTATACACTCGAACCTCGTTATAACGTAACAGGATATATAACGAAATAATGGATATAATGAAGTAAATAAAATTCTCTTTGAAATCTTTGTAGACACATGCATTTGAAATCTTGTTTTAACGAAGTAAAGTTGACCTTTCAATGGATATAACAAACTAGAATCGTCTCTGAAACGGAAAATCGGCGCGCGTTCGCACCAAAGAATTACCTCCCGCTGTGTTCAATGCGGTGATTAAAAAATCCCACGGCCTGATGAAGCCACCACACATTCCCATGCATAGTCGCACGCAAGCAGCAGCGCACACCAATATGTACTGTTGCTTAAGGACATGATGATGCCACCGCTGAAAAACACATACGATAAGCAGAGCTGCACCTACAGAATAAGCAGCACTTCCAACTAAATAGGTCTAGTCGTCCATTTTGTTGTACGAATTGGGGAAGAGATTGTTTGATCGCTGGATAGTAAGTTTGTGAAGAGACCGCACATGTATGTTGCCTATTTATTTCAGGGTTTATTTACACCGAGACCTATTTAGTTGGAAGTGCCGCCTGTCCTGTCATACCAACAAGGCCAGCATGCAGTCTTGTTATGTACTGTTGCCTTCCTCTGACCTATTTCAATCTTCCCTTGCCATACCCCCCTTTTTTCCACATTTTTGTCACAGCATCTAGATATCAAAGCATGGCCTTCGAGATCGCATCGCGGCAATCTCGGAGGCCATATTAACTGCGCATTTATATGACCGGCTTTAGAAATATGACAGACAAATGTGGTAGTGCGCCGATGTTTGCACGCGGTGGTGAGAAATTAGTGCATGTTGTTTTAGTCGCCCACGAATGCTACCAAACGCTGATGCGGTCAGGCGTGGCCTCTGAGAGTGCATCGGCAATGTAGCGACCTTGGAAACCAAGCTGGCCAAGCCGGTGCCATCGTGGCTATGTTTGTTGGCCCACTCATTGCGTGCATCATAGCAACGAAGACGGCGAGCTCAGTAGTCCGCTGCATGCTGCTCATTCACGACGAGCGTAGTTTCGCTGCTGACTGTTCGACAGTGTCGCTGTTTCTCCACTTTCGTGGTAACGTGGACGAGCTTCACGTTAAACAGAAGCGAAAGACAATCATGTTTGGACAGAATGCGGCGTGTCGCGCAGCAGCCGATTTGCATGGTACTGATGAGTAGTTTTTTTTTTCTTTTCTTTTTTGTTTTTTTCACTCTGCCTTCATAAAGCTTCATCACGTGCATCGCTTTACTACAGGCCACAGTGCCGTCTTCTTATTTGCATGTTAAAATTTTTGCCCCTGAATGGTAAATATTGTGGTTAAGGGTAGTAATGTTTATAACGAAGTAATTTTGTGTCTCCCTTCCAGTTCCTTATTATGAGGTTCGACTGTACCTGCACATTTACATGCAGATGTTAACTACAGTTCTTCTGTGAGCACAGGTCCATTGTTTTTGTGCTCAGTGAAATTTATTCCTGTTATCGTTATATTAATAGTATGTCAAACCCGCAGAGTCCCATGTAAATATCCTCTAGCGTCTACACATTCCCTGTCTTTAATAAGGTTCCATACATAAAAGTACGGGAAGTGGAGATTTTAATAAATATGCCACCAAACACCATGCACCGTCTTTCAGAAAACGGTGTTTTCTATCAGCCTTGGTGGGAGCCTCAAGCGACCCTTGCTGAAACGTGGCACCACAGCACAGAAGTGGGGGAACTGCTGGGGCAAGTCCAGACCCCAGGCAGCCTCACAACATCCAGAGAGGAAGAAGCAGAAAAGCCCGGTATAGTGTCAGTCACAAAGCACTCTCCTTGCCGATTAATGGGTGCCCCGCCACGGTGGTCTAGTGGTTATGGCATTCGGCTGCAGATCCGAAGGTCGCGGGATTGAATCCCGGTCGCGGCGGCTGCATTTCAATGGAGGCAAAATGTCGAGGCCCGTGTGCTGTGCGATGTCAGTGCACGTTAAAGAACCCCAGGTGGTCGAAATTTCCGGAGCCCTCCACTACGGTGTCTCTCATAATCAGAACTGGTTTTGGGATGTTAAACCCCACAAATCAATCAATCAATCAAATCAATCTGATTAATGGGTGCTTGCGCTTAGTGTTAACAGCTTACGACCTACACCTCCTCCTCTTTATCATCATCGTCATCAAGTGTCTCATTTTACATACTCGTGCCCTTTTACTAAAGCGTTAAAACATTTAAAGGGACAGACAACCACCGAAAACTTGAATTGAGATGGCCCCACTGGCGGAAAGATTGTGTGTTGCATTGGCTCAAACGACGCCACTTTTCCTCAATAAACATGGGTTTATGTTTTTATTTCTTCATGCAAACTCGCGAAAACTGACGCCTGGTAACTCAAGCGTCAAACATACGAACTAGAGTTAGAGTGCGGTCATGTGACCTACAAATTTACGCAATATTTTATCTGTTTATTAGTATCGGGCGGCATGAAACTTTTGATAGTATAAGCTTTTTGTCACTTACAATGTGCAGATAACCCTTCGTTTGTAGAGCACGTTGCTACCGCATGCTTCTGCCGTCGCGTGCAAAAGCGTGGTTTCGGATCTAGCTGGCCTGGCTTGGCTTGGCTATGACCAGAGTGGCGGCGCCGGAGCTTGGCCATTCATGAAGTAGGCACGGACATGAGAAAGAACGCCTTACAAATACAAGATCCGCCTGGCAAACAATGCCAGCTCGTTGCACCGTCTTTTTATTTCAAAAAGTAGTCGAACAGGTCAAAATGTGGGTGGTTAATCACAGCTACGTTCACTCCTGCGAAAGCAGAATGATGTCCAGAAGCGAGGTGGATTATCGGCATTGCAATAACTTTTCAACGTTGCTAGAGTGCGCACTCTGCCTTTTTTAGAGGCTTCTCAGATCGAAAAATTCTGCGTACAAAATATCCACGTGCTTTTGGAAGTAACCGCTGCAGGTGAAAACAGTACAGGGGGCGAGCTTTCCATTGCGCCATAAAATGAAGGGTCCTTAAAAATCGGTTTTCAGTTCCTTTAATGGAATAAGCTCGCCTGCATTTATTCCAATGAAGGGATAGTCCTCATCTATTATGATGTGGACAAGTGAACCACAATAATATGGAGTGTTTCCTCTTCTTTTGGTGATCGCAGTTTACTTTTCTTATATGTGTTACTCCGTCCTTCGGTTACGTCAGCCTTTGAAGCTAATTTTGGCATCTTTTTATCAACCGTAATATACATTTCATTGAATATTTGAGGGTGAAGAATGTGCTGTGGGATGAGTGGCTGCAATTAGGGTGCCAACTAATGCACCCACTAATGCTACTACCTCCTCCCTTTTCAAGCGCCCTCCTTATCCTTTTTTTCAAGCACCCACCGAGATATCAATTAATTGATTCAAAATCTTACATTGAAAGCAGTTAATATATTAAAGGCTAAACTGACAAATTATTAATTAATAATCAACTAAAAAGTTTAATCAACCATCCGTGCTTCATGGAGTTGAACGGCTTGTAATTTTTTTGTTGTGTTACTAAGGGAACATTCAAATAATGGTTAACATAATGCGAGGATGAGCCAGCATCCTCAGTGGGAATTACAATCATCGATTAGTGCACTGTAGTTAACGAAGCCTATTCTTCAAAGTCTTGGGCAGGTAGCAGGAAAAATTATTTTATGTATATTGGGTGCTAGCTTGTACGTGGTCACAGAGTTCATTTAATGGCCTGTGCTATATAGGTAAGGTGCTTAAATTGACTGTCATACTGACTCACGCATTATGGAATGGAAAAACTTCTGATAGGGACAAAGATACGTGAAATGCAGTTAGAGGTAAGAGTAAGGAGCTGTCTATAGTGTGGACTTGAACTTTTTAAGGGTCGAAATCTCGCAAAAAAAAAAAGTTTTCCTAGGCAGTCAGATTACTTTATGCAGATTTTGAATCTACAACATGTGCAAACTTGGGAATAAATTGTAAAAAAAAATTAGGAACAGTATCTTGGCATCGGCATCACTCCGAACTACAAAATGTTCAATAGTATTCCAGTGTGTGGTGCTCTTCGAAACATGGGTCTAATCATGGCGCTTTCATAGTTTGCAAGTTTTAAAACCAGGAGTCGGGGGAGTTGTCGCTGTTGGTGTGAAGAGAACAGGCAGTGCATTCGGTCATATTGCCAGTTTGCCGTGCATGCGAAGAATACAAAGGAAACTTAGAAGTGAGGAGAGCAAGAATACCTTATAAGCGCCGGTGATAAACAAGCTAAGAGCAGCGCCGATAAGATCAAAATCAACTTCCGTTGTCACTGGAAGGGAATGCCCTTAAAGGTAGAAAAGGTAAAGGTAAAAGTCTCTCATGTCTCCATTCCGATCACACAGTGAAACCAAAGGTGCAAGAGGGCCTTGCCGCCACTTGCCATGCGACCTTCTGAAGCTAGAAATAAGTTCTGTTTATCTCCACAAGAAGGTTCCCGATCAAATTCCAAATGCCTCTAAGTCCTAGGAGGTGGCAGCTCATTCCAGTGAGCATGCATTGTTATTATGGCACGAAATTTCAGATGGAGGGCTGAAACCATACCCATATGGCAAAGACCTTGCAGGACAGAAAACTGCCACCATACGTGCACAGCAAAAACCTTCAGAGAGTCGAAGAGGGCCTATCAGTGTGGTACCATTAGGGTTTCAGTACAGTAGAAATGCAGAGGTGCTTTTGTAAGTAAATTTTCTTTAGATTAGAATGGTGTGGCCAAAGTACAGCACATGCATATTCAAGTCTTGCTGGTTGAGAACATTATAAACAAATCATTTGATAGAACACAATGCGATGTAGATATTACAGTTGAAATAACGAAGGATTTTGTTTATCTTGCATGTGTTAGGTTAGTTCGACAGTACAACTCTAGGAAATATGTAGAGTCCTCCAAGCATTTAAGGTGCTTGAGCTGGATAGCGTACCAATGCTAAATATATTGATGCAGCCCATTGCCAGCACTGAAGCTATCTCAGAAGGTCTGCCGTAGAGTCCCAATAGGTGCTACAGAGTTATTCACTACTCTCCAGGCTCCTTGGTCCTCTTATGAACACCTTCATGGCACTTTGGTCTCTTGCCAAAGCTTATTTCTCACTACTCTTGGCTTTACAGGGTCCTATGCCATTTCAGTGAGGTCACGTGTGAGATCACACTGTTGCAAAGTACCTTGTCATCCTTTGTACCTCCATTGATATCGTCTACATGTCCCATCTAATGCCCTATTTCTCTGGACATGCCCTTGCTTTATTTTAAGCCCTAGGAAGGCACTTTGAACCCCAGATGTTGTATGTTACAAGCCATCCCAGCATACTGAAGAGCACGTAACACCGATTGTCAAAGTATGTTCCAGCAAGGTGATAAAAATGACAGTTGGAGCTGCACTCATGTTGTTGGTGTTCCTCTGTCTTGGCTGTGTGGGGCAACTTGGTCCTGTAATAAATTTTTTAAATACATTTCTTTCTAGTTGCTCTTATTCCTGTAGAAATATAATAAAAATGGGAGGAACCTATAGCCACCACCCTGGAGCACACCACACGGAACAAGGGAATGTGCAAATGAGTGGTTGCTGGTTATTGCATAAACACTTTGTATTAAGTGGTTGCTGGTTATTGCATATGCGCTGTATTGTATTAAGAAACCGTAAATTCACTTGAAAGCATTAGGATGAAATTTTGGTAGGACAACTCAGTTAAGCATGAAAGGAGAGTAAGTTCTGTGTCCGATCAGTTGGAATGGTATTCATATAAGATTTACGTAAAAAGTAATGTGTTCCATATAAGACATTTATAGTGCAAGCTATTATAGGCTCACTGTGACAGCTGTTTGCGGTGGCAGTGTCCCCTGCCATTGCTGCTGCTACTGCCAGTGTCTGCTACAGCTTTTGCCCATGATGAGCAAAAATATATATGTATATCTTGGCGCTTACAGAGATTTAACCTGGGAGTAAACTATTTCATTATTTCCAAGCTGCTCAGGAAAATACCTTTTTATGGGCTTCTGATCGCAAGAGGAGTCACATTTGCAGCCGCGTATACTGCAGCAGGTGTCATGCCGCGTAAATTGTGTTATGTGTAGACACCTTAAAGCTACCAAGAGAGTTCTGTCACAATTCATCATCATAATTTTCATAATAATTATTGACTTCCTGTTGCGGGAGGACCGATTGCCACATGATCTGCAAATGCTTAGTCTTTCTTTTTCTAAAGCAATGTTGATTTTAGTACTCTGCAGCATAAGAATGGTAAGACAATGTGAGTGTGGCATGTATGCAACTATGCCTGTAAGTAGCTTTACTATGTGCATGCTTTAACTAGAGGAGTTGCTTGTCTATGCAGGACTGGTGCCAAATGTGTGCCAGGTATGGCCCAGGACAAGAAACTGCCGGGTGCAGACTACCACCAGTTGGGTGTGGCTCGGACCAAACCTGGCAGGGGAGCTAAATCTCTCTCCATGTCATGTAGCGACAAAATGGCCAAATGGCGCTGTTGTGGTCTTGAGGGAGCACTGCTGTCACATTTTATTGCAGACGAAGAACCGCTGCGTTTGTCCTCAGTGATCGTTGCAGGGTGTGGAACTTTTCAACAGATCCCATTTACTTTTCTTTGTTATATTTATTTAGAAAATAGTTGTTCTTCTATTTAATGGCATTGTTATAAATTAAAGTGTTTTCAGATTTGAAGAGAAAGTAGTATTTTAAACAAATCTACCACTTCATATTTGGACTGACATTTTTACATTTTAATTCAGCGAAACATGCAGGTAGGTATTTTGAGTCCCGGCACTGAAACCTCAGTCATATTGATTTTAATAGTAGGCATCGCGCTGCAAAAGATGCAAGACTGAAAAGAGGTCCTGAACCACCCTTTGTGCTTAATTTTTTAAAATGGCTGGGTGTGTATTGAAAGCCTCTCCGAAATTCACAGCCGAGAGAATTTTTCAGAAAGGTTTGTGAAGATACTGCGGCTTTAAAAACCTCTTTCCCATTCTTTCTCATCAGTGCAGAATAGAGCCCATAGAACTCTGGTGGGCGGTTTCGATGGAGGTGGCCTGCCCACCGCGTTATGTCACCAGGCTTCAACATATTGCCAGAATGGCTGGTTGAAAGCACAACTAGGTGCTACTGCAGGTACCTGTTGGCAGCACACACTTGTGGCCACCTGCTCACTCCGTGCCTGGGCTCTGTCGCGTGCTCTCGCAATCACTGCATCTTCTTTACAGAAACTCTCATGATCACTGCATCTTTTTTACAGATCAAACATGTCTGGGCTCAGAGGTGTACGCGCTTTGTCAGTGCGCTGCTTGTCTTCGATGTTGCGCATACGACAGCATCAAGCTAATCCACCTTGTTCTGCCAGATCCAAAGTTAACAGTTGATTAGTGATTGTGGACGGGTTAATCATCCTGTCAAGCTTGAGTGCATGGCTTACGATGACTCGAAAGGAAAGCCTTCGGGACTCAAACCCATAGATGCCTACTCCAAGGCATTTCTTGGATTACATAGCTCAGAAGAGTGTGGGTGTAGGCAAGTTGGTGATGCATCGGGAGGAGAAGAAACCACAAAATGCACAGGATACAGCAAGAGACACCACACTCTCTTTTGCCTTGTCCTGTGGATTAAAACAGATCAAGATGCGTAAGGCAGATTAAGATGCATTAAGATAGATTCAGGCAGGTTATAATGTATTAAGGTATATTAAGGTGGATTAATGCATATTAAAGGAAATTAAAATTGATAAAGGTGGATCAGGAAGGCTTAAGGCTGACTGAGATTAATTAAGGCATATTAACATGGATTAGTACATTTTCTGAGGGATTAAGGTGAATTAGCATTACTCAAAGTGGATTACAATTGATTCAGGTAGATTAAAATCAGTTGGGACCAATTAAGGTAGATGAAGGCAAATAAAGGCATATTAAGATTAATTAAAGCAGATTATGATGGAAAAAATGATGATTAAGCTGATTAAGGCATATTAAAATAGAACAATATGGATTAGGGTGCATTAACAAGGATTATCATAAATTGACTGAGGTGGATTAACGGGGATTAATGTTGAATGAGGTGCATTCAGCTGTGGTAAGGCAGATGGATAAGTTTGGTTTAAAGTGTGAGTCAACCCAAATGCACACTAGTTCAATTTTAATGGCTATCAGTGAAAAAGGGTAATCTGCAGCAAACACCACTAGGCTATGTAATACTAGTGTAATTATGCCAAGCTATAAAGCCAACTTAAGCTTGCTAAAACTAGTTAAGTCAGGCCTAATTAAGCTATGTCTGATTCAGTTGAGCCTAATTGAGACTAAACTGAGACCTAATTAAAAGGACTAATAGTCCAACCCAAGTAAGCTATCATAATTAGGTTACGACTAGTTAGGACAGGTTTAATTAAGGTAACTAATTCAAGCATAATTAAGCTATGACTAAGTTAGTGAATGGTGGGGCCATGGCTTGGAAACTGGACTGGGGCAATAGAAGAGGAAGACATTGAGCAAAATAGAACAGCTGGCCTACTGAATGGGCATTGTGTTATTTCTTGCCTTTACAATGGCGCTTTAGGTTGTATGTTTGCAAGTCACTAATTTTGTCAAATTTAATGAAGTCATGCCTGATTAGGTTATAGGTAATTATTCTCAGATTAATGTAGCCCGGCCTAATTAAAACAGCCGTGCCTAAGTGAACTAAGCCTAATTAAGTCACATGAATAAGTTGGTAAACCTAAATAAGTTATAATTAAAACAAGCCTAATTAAGCTAGGATTAGTTAAGCTAAGCCTAACTGAGCTAAGAGTAAATAAGTTGCTGAAGCCATGTGACAGCCATCATATGGTGCATATCAGCCAATGCATGTGCTGTGTGCGCTCATCCATCCAGGTTCACTGTGTTAAGCCATGCACAACTTAGTGCAAGCTTTGCAATTGTTTCCTTATCCACTTTAAGCCGTCCTTATTTGCCTTAATCCACCGATCTGCTGTAATCCAGCATAATTCACACTAATATGCCTCAGTATGTGTTAAACCATCCTAGTCTGCTATAATCCACCCTAATCTTCCTTAATCAGTCCTAATCTTTCTTAATCCACCCTAATCTGCCTTAGTCCATATTAATACACCGTAGTCCGCCATAATCTGTCAAAGGCACGGACAAGCTGCCTTAGCCTTCCATTATCCACCTTATATGCTTTTGTTTACCTTAACCTTAACTTCGGTTTTAATTTTGCTTAATCCAGCTTAATCCACGCTATTCCTACTTAATTCATCCTAATCCAATTTCATCTGCCATACTCCACCCTAATCTCTTAATCTACCCTAATCAACCTTAATATGCCTTAGTTCACCTTAATATGCCTTAATCTGTCTTAATCCACGTTCATCCGCCTAAATCTACTGTAATCCATCCTAGTCCCTTAATTCACCTTATCCAAGAAAGGTTTTGGGTTTGCCTCCTGTCGTGGTCCTGAATTCAAGCCCTAGTAGGTCCCGCATTCATTTTGTTCGTTCATTTTTATTTCCTTAAAGGGGCACTGACACCATAATTTCACTGCTGAAATAGCCTCCGGGATCGATTTTTGCGGACATGCACATGTCATCTACCAAATCTCAACAGCGAACACAGCTCTGAAGGTAATTTAAATGAATGTTGAGGTTTGCATGTGCAATCAAGTGCTAAATGCCATACCTCGCGGTATCGACCATAGCAAAGGTGACCCGAAGGGGACCCCCAACTTCCGCGACGTCACCACGACTGCGAGCAGTGCAGCTAGCAATGATGACGTCATGGCCACTATTGCATATTTGCTGTGCCTGCGTTTACTAGTAGACTCCCGGCGACGCCAGGCCTCAATAAATTAATTGCCACCCAACGACGATGATAGCAAAACAACAATGTGCAGGATGTGCTACACGTGAAAGGAAACGAGCACGTGTCGCATGTCATGCGGAAGTGCGTCACAGTTATGTGCTCTCACGCAGTCAGACTTGTTTACCCCACTGGGAGCGCTAGATGGTGCCAGTTGCACCAGGCGCCTTGTTGTTTTTAGAGCTCTCCCGAACCAAAATAGAAACTAGTCGGTAATAAACAGGCCGTAATTAATTTTCTGTCGTGCGCTGGAGCAATTGATGTGCCGTGTTATAGCTAACAGACCCTCAGCTACGTATTGCAGCAAAAAAGCACCAGACGAAAATTTTTGTGTCAGCGCCCCTTTAGAGACCCCTCTAAGGGGTGTCACGTCAGGGGTGATTATATATATATATATATATATATATATATATATATATATATATATATATAGCTATAAATTATATAAACGATAACCACATATGTTAATCGTGCGACAAGTGATGTGTGACACTTTGCAGGAATAAAGTCGGAAAAGGTCGTTCCATTCGGATGATGTTCGTGGGAAGAAGCAGGCAGAAAATGTTGGGGTGTGGCTGTGTGGTCTAGTGACTTGCAAGGCGTGACCGGTGTGATGAGATATGCGGGCTCGATTGGTGATAGATTCTGGGTGGTCACGTGCGCTGTAATAGAACTTATGGAACAGAGCTAAGTGCAAGAGTTGATTGGGATAATTAATTTTTCAATGATGTCACACTGACATGATATGAATATGATAAATGAATGAATCATACTGTGCGGTTCTGTAATGCCTCAAGTGAATTGGTTAGATAAGCCTGAGGCAGGCTCCAAATGGCAGCTGCATACTCGAGCTTTGGTCTGATGATAGATTTGTAGTCTAGCAGTTTTGAATGCATAGGAGCATGATGCAAATGCCATTTTAGAAACCTGTGTGATTTGTTAGCACCCATTATTATGTTAGTGACATGTTCACCCCACATATGATCATGTGACAGTGTTACACCTAGGTACTGATAAGATTTGACTCTGTTCAAAGCAACGTCACCGATTGTGTAAGGGACGGTTAAAGGGCAACTCCGGTGATTTTTCAGTTCCCACTGATCTCAATGAAATTCTCGATATAAATTCTCCTCGTTGCTTTAATAATATATGCCAAGCCAGGCAGTTGGAAGTCATTTAGTTTTCCTGAAAATTCATTTAAAACTTTTAGTGTATTCTCATGAGGGCCACCCTGTGTTTTTGACGCCATTACCTTCAACGCTGCCTACACGAGCAGGCCGGCACTCAAAATGAAAACGGCCATACTTCAGTGCTCAAATCAGTGCTGTCAAGTTCAGAAAGGCTGGCGTAACACAATACATCGCCGGCGACATTGCTGCTTTCATTTTTTGGGCACCAGCTCCATATTTCTGATGGTGGGGAGGCTGTGACATCATCGCATACGCTGCACGAAGCGTCTAGCTGTTTCGGCTTCGGTTTGAACACGCCAAGTCAGTTATTTAACATTATTAGCGCGTTTATGAGCAAATTGAACCACCCTGGCTACTACAGGACTATCAGAACCATTGGAAAACATTGATATCAGAGCATGGTGCAAAAACCGCCAGAGTTACCCTTTAAAGGGGTCTGACAACACGAGAAAGATAATCATTTGCATTTAGTTGGGTTAAGTGTCATGAGCCATTAATCACATCACACTTGAATAGAGTTAAGGTCATCTTAAAGTGCTTGCTGCTCAGATTAGTTAGTAATGGTATGATAAATGACGTAATCATCAGTGAACGTATGAATGTGACATGAAATGTGCAAAGGTAAATCGTTAATGCATATCAAGAACAATAGTGGGCCTAATACAGAACCCTGAGGGACACCAGGCGTTACTGGAAGAGGGTTAGAAATGTGCTCATTAACAAAAACCGATTGTGAGCGGTCCTTTAGGAAGGCTTCAATCCATTGAAGAACACTAGGGTTAATATTTAAGCTGGAAATTTTAAAAAGGAGAAGCTGGTGAGACAGTTTATCAAACACTTTAGTCAAGTCTAAAAAGATGGGCTCAGTTTGTTGATTACAATCTAGGTTTAAGTGTAAATCATGAAGGAAGTTAGCTAGCTGAGTTTCACAGGAGAGACCTTTGTGGAAACAATGCTGTGAACAATGAAAAAAATCATTTGAGTCTAGGAAGGCCATGATTTGTGAATAAATGACATGCTCGATAATTTTGCATGGTATACTTGTTAATGATATGAGACGATAGTTTAATGGTGACTGCTTACTGCCAGATTTATGGATGCAAACGACCTTTCCCACTTCCTAGTCATTGGGTAAGTGACCTGTTGAAATGGACTGGGAATACAAAAGACACAAGTAAGCAGCAGAAACTTTGCATTAATTTCGAGAAAACCAGCTGATGGTGTGATCTTCAGATGTTCTATACGAGATATTATGCCATCATTGGAAAATACAATGTCGGGCATCGGAAGTTCACTGGTACTATGCGTAGATTTTAATGTGGGTGGAGCCATGGCATTATTATTAATAAATACACTTGCGAAGGCGGTGTTAAATATGTCCACGCATTCTGTATTACTTATAACATCAAGTCCCATAGGGTATAAACCCATCTACAATTGCTGATCAATGATTAAATAAACTTTGGTGATCATTTATCATTTGTTACAGACTGCTCGCATGATTTTGTTGACTCCTTGGGAAACGATATTTATGGTGAATTTTGTGCGGCACCATTCGTGTCGATGCCGTGGTAGTTCAAGGACACCTTCCAATGATATCTATGAGGCTTGCGAATTAACAAATACTTTTTACATATTTCTAGCAACTATTTTGCCTATGCACTCAATGCAAATAAAAGCGAGTGTGCAGCATGCGCGAGCTTTCAGTTAAGAAACACGCTTCGAAGGGCCCGCAGATGGGCATGGCAGGTGCAAGCGGATGGTTAATTTATGTCTGCCATTGGCCAATAGCAGTGATCTGCTCTCACGATGTGCTAGAGCAGCTACAAAGAGAGTGAGGAGAAGCCTTTTTTTGAGAAGCGTTTGAGAAGAGGGCTTCTGAGAAAGTGGCAACTTTCTGCACTGCTTGTGAACACTACACATCACAGATGATTACAGAATTCGGCTGAGGTGTTTATTACAGCACATGCTAGCCGTGGAATGCGTTTCTTCACCAAGGCCGGAGGGTGGTTCAGGTCACCTTTAAAATAGTAAAGTACACATTTCCATGCTGTCGCGCCTTGTGTGCTGCAATTTGTCCTTTCTAGTATATGCTAGCTACGTCAGGAAAGAGTTCTGGTAAGTATAGCAGTTGTCCTCACTATATTCACAAGTGTGCTCTAGAGTGCTTTTGTGGCATCTATCTTTGTTGGTGACAAGCTGCACTTGGACATTGTTTTCTTTAGGTGTCCATACAATGAAGATGCCATGAAACGAGCACTTGACGAGAGGCTCTCAGTTTTAGGTGACATTCCAAGCCTTGAGTTTCACTACAGTACAAAAACGTTTTGCCACTCCCGCCTTAAAGCCATTGAAAACAATGCTGCTTCTGCTGTACCATGTGCTTCAAGTGAGTTTTGGTTTTTGACAGATTTCATTATTTTCATCTTTTGATCAACATGTGTGTGTGATTTGCATTATCATTATCAGTTTATTTAGTAGAGTTTAGTTCATACCTTTAAGAGTGTTTACAAAGTCTTAAGATCTTTGAGTGGCACCCTCTCACGTGTTCCATCAGCAAGAGGGCTCTGCTTCTGTGCGGTGCGTGGGCTTGCTATGTAAAGGCAGCTCGCTGTTGGCTGATTTAACCATCTTGATGTATTGTAACATTACACAGCATATTTGTGGAACAGATCGTATGGAATGCTTTACCACACTACTTCCAGTAAAATTGAGCAATCACCTTTGGGAACAACCTTAGTGTTTCTTGGTTCTCTTGTCTGCTAGCCTTCAGTGTGTACATGTGAATGTGTGGTGTGGAATATTTTCACGACTGCTCTGGCACGCTGATGCACTGATGTGATTTCCTGGTCTTTTTTAAACTATATATTACATCATCTTTCTGTATAATTTGTTGGATATTTAGTCACGTGGTTTGTGTTGTAGTACAGTGTTTTGTTGAGCACGTTCTGTGTGATTGGTTTCCTTGCGTTAATGTTGTTTTCAATTTTGGTGTTGATTAGCACTTAAGCATATCATGAATATGTTTAATACTTTTCTCAAGAAAATAAGTGATTGCTACAGGCAAGAAACTTCGATTATGCTGTAGTATGTTCCCTGAGCACGTGATATGTACATGAAGTTAAGGCGAGAAAATTGTTAAGTTAGGACATACATGTACTTAACTGATTATTAGCTGGTGTGCTTAAACACAAGCGATGAAGAAGGTGCCCAATGGCGCATTAATATTAAGGCATGTTTCCCTCATTCCTTTTTATGTCAAATTTTATATGCTTGCTTTGACAAAATGATGTTTTATGCATAATTGATAGGTCATGTGAAAGTTCATTGAATGGAAATGGTGTAATCTTGTTCACCTACATAAAAATAAAGCTGATTGGGAAGCTGTTATGGGAAGCTGGTAACATTATTAATTTGCAAGAAAATGGTGTAAAGCATGCCTGAAAATTGAAGCACATGGTAGAGGGTGGTAAAATTAGTAGTGTTTAAGATAAACCACATTTTAGCAAAATCAGATTTCTGTGTCAGCAAAAGCTTTATTACTTAACGCTGTGTCACCAGAATTACAAGCAGCAAAAGGGGAAAGGATCAAGTGCTAAGCGAGATATAGTACGATTTGTTATCAAATAAACCACCACTTGGTTGATGTGCAGTTTTATGAATGAGCCATAAGGTTTTTCTTTTTTTGCCAGAGGTGTGTAGGGTCTTGTTCACGTGCTTAGTGTGGCATTCGTGCTTTTTTGCAGTGTGTCAACACTACCTAGCCCAGTAAGCTGCACTGCTGAGAAATGAGATCATGTTTTTGACCACAATGGTTGTGTGTATATAGGAAATACATTAAATATAAACGTCTTTTCGCTTCTTAATGCTGTCATTAATACAGCTAACATTAGAAAAAGAGATACAGATAGTAAATGCTACAGCTGCATACTGTCAGAGCATGAGAAAACTAACGAAAGTGGGGCTATTGTAGCCAGAGTGTAGCAGCTGCCAAAGGTTAATACCTCTGGTGATGTCACTAGAGCATTTTTGCAGTGCCATCAGTGGCGGCAGAGAAGGCCAGTTGTGCACCATTACTTTTTTATTTCCTCTGTATGTTCAGTAACCTTTATTATTCAGATTTCAGTATTTTTATGTCACCTTCCTTGATGTAGACAAATTATAATGCTTAATCGTTACAAAGTCATTGCGACCATGTGACCATCTTACACATTCAAGCATTTAAAAAAGCTATGGTTGCCTAGGGGAATTTAAAATACTGCTAAACAAGTCTTGAAAATTAATACTCATGACCTTAATTTACCTTTGATCCAAGAATGTGTTGTATTTTAGTAAGCACATGTTGTATTGCTGTGTTTTGCAGGCGTTATGTGGTGGCTGGGTGCGGACAAGTCAGTGTACGTAGGAGTGAATGGCTACAAGCAAGGAGTTACTCACAAGAACCTTGCCAAACCAGTGGCTAGGTGCATGACCTGATCCTTATTATTTCTGGTTTTTTAAGATTTTTAAGTACTGAAGCCCTATGTAGGGCTATTGCAGCAGTGGAGTACGTAGAAAAATGAAACACTTAGAACAGCAAACACATCAAACAAATGCTTCTGCGAAATCACATAGCACCATTTCGTTAACATAACCGAGCAGCTCATTCCTACATTCAATAACTCTCAGGAAAAAACTGTGTTTGAATATGTTAGTGTGCACAAGAAAGGGCTTTAGGTTAAGGTTCTAATGGCTAGTCAGAAGAGCACTGGCATATGCCATGTAGCTGTCATTAGATAGCTGACAGGGTGAGTGAACAAATGAAGGTAAAAGTTTCAAAGAATAATTATCACTTCTGGAGCATAAGTGACATTACTTCAAAGAGGCTATTTAAATGGGATTAGAAATTATGGTCATAGCAATGGTAAATGAAACAAAGTATCATCTCGCATATAGTGTGATGGAAGTAGACTGACAAATAATTTACAGGTATTATTAGAAGCTGCTTTTGTTTTATTTGTGTACTAAAGGTACCTATTTGGTATGCTCATTTGCAAAAGTATCGCACAGAGCTATCCATTTATTGAAGTCATGTTCGCCTCTACATTCAATATATCCAATGTTAATTGTGCTACAGTCCTGTAGGCACACTTCTCCTAACTGGAACGAGATTGCTTATATTATTGGAATTACGTGATGGTGATGAAATCACTGCGTTTTTGCAGATTTTGTCAGACAGGATGTGGCATTTGATCCATTCCAAGCAGTGTAAATGAGAAAGCATCAGGCCTCAAAATATGGATGGCTTGTGCAGCAAGGATATCGTTTGCTTTCCATACTGATGCGTTTAGTTCAGTAAACGTCATTTCAACACAGCCGTAAAATGCGGTGAACAGTACTGATAGTAGAAATAACTGCTGTGCAGCATACTGCTAGTGGGTGCTATCAGAAACAGTACTACCACGTTACTGCAGTTTTCCAGTTAGATGCACATACTCCATACTGTAAGGTAAAGTTTCATGCTTTTGATGCAGCGTCCTTAGAAAAACAAATTGGTAAATCCTGCTTTTAGGGTCTGTTGTCATGGTAAATCATGTTGTCAAATGATGGTCACAAAAGGGTATAATGGATAAAACCAGTTTGAAATAAACATGATTTAAACTAATTTCAAAATAAGGGAATAGTCAGGATTTAATTGCATTAATAATAGAGATTTGTTAGATTCGGTTGTGAAAATTGTGTGGGCCCATCCCCGAGGCAGTGAAGTCAGATAGTGTGTGTGCATGTGAGCCAATCCTGGAGGCTGTGCACCCAGACAGTGTATGTGTAGGGTTGTCATGGCAGAAGTGATTTTAACGAGTTTCTGCTAATGTGCCCAGTCTGTTGGCATGCAACGTCGTCGTCGTGGCCAAGGTAAAGCAAGCCTATTAGTAGTGACTGACGTTTCCTGTGGGAAACACCAGCACATCACCGTGTGCTTCGCACCTTCCTGGGATTCACGTTAGTGGAGCTGTCATAATTTTTTTTTGCAGTATGAAGATGTGCGGAGTTTCCATATAAGCTTCATATAGGCATATTTTGTATTATACTAAGGGATTGTTGATATTTAGAACCGTTTTGCAATTACTTTTACGCTTGAGGTATCCAAGTTTGACTGTTTTATCCAAATCTTACTTATTCTCAGTGTATTTATACAGAACATGAAGCACAATAGGCCACAGGGTAATAAACGAAGTGGCTACCTGTGAGGTCTGTCATCATGTGGTTTACTTGTCCTTCTGTGCCTGCTGTTCACATAATTGGACAGGACAAAATGTGTCGTGAGAGAACTAAAGAAGCTTCATAGTGAAGCATTTAATGTTTAGTCAGATCAGCATGTACCCTAAGTAGTCTGTCTTTTATGTTCTTTGCACAGGCTACCTGTTTGTAGAAGTCAACTATTCGAGCTGTTCCACAAGCTTATGCATGAAATCTCCCCAGAAAGACTTCCCAAGATGCTCAGGCAAGTTGTGATTGTAGTTTGTTGACTGTATGTGCAGTTGTAACAGGAACCTGTTACAACTGCATATGCAGTCATACCTTGATATAACAAACTGTAATTTAATGAAATCCTTTATGTAACAAATTATTTTCGTTTTCTAACCTTATTTGAGTTGAAAACCACATATTCTTTCAACTTAGTGAAGTAATTTCGTCACACGGTCTTGATTTAACAAAGTTTTTGGGTATTTCAAGCATGCACTTGGAGCCCTTGGGGCTAGTAAACCCAAAGAAGATTGGGTGAAATAAAAGTCGCCTGTAAATGGGTCTTTCGCGTGAAACATTTGAGTAGCAAAAACATGTAGTGTGATATCTCAACATTCAAAAATTTTGGCTGAGATCATTCTACACATGCAGAACACTGCAGGAAAATTAAGCTGCAAATTTTATCTATAGGATCACCAACAAACACACAAACGCTACTCATCGCTGACATTACACCCCAATAAGCACCTTCAGTCGTCTTCCCAGTAGTGCATGTGATGTAACACTGTTGTAATGTGTACTTGCCACTTTTAATCGGTGACATTACAACCATTACGTGTCATTGATCACTGCTGCTTTTGATTTCAGGAACACTTCAAGTGCAATTAGCCTGTAGAAACAAAAACATCATCTCTGTCATTGTCTCTGTCAGTAACCTCAGATTTGCTGATCAAATTACCTTGCTAAGTAACTTAGGGGATGAATTCCAAAGCATGATTACTGAAGTATGCAGGCAAAGTAGAACTGTGGGCCTGAAAATCGATATGCAGGAGACTGAAATAATGTTCAGTAGCCTCGAAAGAGCACAGCAGTCAAAGATAGGTGGTGAGGCACTGGAAGTGGTAAGCAAATGTATCTACTTAGGCTAGGTAGTGACCCCTCATCTGAACCATGATGCTGACATAATTAGAAGGATAACTGGGTGGAGCGCATTTGGCTAGCTGTTTCAGGTAATGAATGGTAGCTTCCCATTGTCTCTCAAGGGGAAAGTGTGTAACAGCTGCATCTTACTGGTACTTACCTATGGGGTAAAAATGTGGAGGCTCACTAAAAGGGTTCAATTTAAAGGGGTCGTGAAAAGAATATGGAGATGCCCGATTGTATTTTTCACTGCTTCAGTACGCATTTGAAAAGCTGATTCTGAAATATTTCAGTGAAATATTCAGTGCACATTTATTAACGCCTGTTTGAAATCCCAGCGTTCTTGTGCTCCCAAAACGACTATGCGACACTACCAGCCGGCATAGTACTATTCCATGACGTTGCAGTAAGATATTTTTAAGTTCAAAGGTATAGTGAACTCGCATTTGCTCTAAAATAATCCGATTTATTTGAAAGCTAGAGAGAAAGAAAATACTTAGAAACCGTGTGGTACCACCATTCGGAAGCAAAGCTGCAGCATGGTTTGTTTTTTCATGGCCTCACAGGGCATGCGCAGTGAAACCGAAACCGCATTTTTTATCGCTCTAAATCAACCCACACGATGCAACGGAACAATGCACATTGTTGATTGGAGGGTCAGAATCCCGAATACGCACTTAGTACAAAATGTTCAGAAAACGTTTCACGACCCTTTTAAATTGAGGACGATGCAGCAAGCAATAGAATGGAAAATGATAGGTGTAACCTTAAGGGACAAGAAAAGAGTGGAGCAGGTCAGGGGGGGAATAAATGCATGTTAATGACATCCTAGTAGATCTGGGCATGGGTAGGGGATGGGCATGAGTAGGCATGTGATCGGCGTGGGTAGGGCATGTTATGCGATGGCAAGATAACCATTGGTCATTAATGGTAACAGAGCATATCCCTAGAGAAGGCAAGTGTGGCAGGGGGCAGCAGAATGTTGGGCGGGTGGGGCCGCAGCTAGCTCAGGACTGGGATAATGTGATGGGCAGGTTCGAGCCAAGGCGGCTGTGCACGCAGGCTGAAGCCCGAGGGCCAGAGAGTAAAAACACACGCTCGTCGTACTCAGCAGGCATGCCCTCGTTTATTTCAAACACACCCTTTTCAGCTACACCCTAGAGGGCTCCCATAGCTGACTGGGCTAAGGTTACTGCATGGATTTGTCACTCATGCCCTCTACATCCCCCCCATTTGGGAGAATAAGAGAAAGCGAAACCTCGCTCTCAGGTATGTAACCTAAATGACCGATGCCACATGGCACACTCTACAAGTTCAGCTGCACCGGTGGCCTAACACAACATCCAGACCGAGTGTGCACTATCAATGCAGGTGGTCTTTAGGGAGTAGCAGGGGCAACCTGTGGCTATTAGTTGGTAGAGGAGTAATTGCCCTGCAAGTTGGACTACTGCACACACAGGCCCTGGGCGAGTTGGAGTCTGTGGCGGGTTTTGGGATCCTTGTGGCAGTAGACTGGAGCTGCTGAGGACATGACCACCCGACGATGGAGACTGGTGCAGTACTAGATGTCTTCCGTTCCAGACTAGGGCACCTGCATCTGTCTGGACTACGAACTACGTAGGAGCTTGGACACTGCGCTGGGCTAAGAACTGTACCAGCAGAATCTGTGTCGTGAATCCAGACTTGCTCCCCGTCCCCCATGGGACGCGAATCCTGCGCAGCATGTAGACGGTCGAAATCTTGATGCTTGATGATGCCAACTTCTGTGAGGAGATCCTGGAAGCAACGTGGCTGTTGAGACTGAAAAGCGAGTTCTGAGGCTGCGCCCCATGAGCAGCTGAGTGGGGCTGTACTCGGACATGCAAGGTGCGCTACGGTATGACAAGAGGGCCAGACTCCTTCAAAAGTTCCTTGACAGTACACACATCAGCTCGACTACACCACTGGACTGAAGGTACCTGAGACATCTAGTGATGTGGGAGAAGCCATAGCTCTGGGAGAAAACACGGAACTCTGCTGACAAAAACCGAGGTCCATTGTCACTGATGAGGGTCTCTGGGACACCATGCCTTGCGAAGACACTCTTGATAATAGAGATCACTGCTGTGGACATCGTCATGCAGAGGGACAGCACTCCTGGGCAACTTGGGTAGTAATCAACGAGGAGAGGGTAGTCTGCTCCTTCGTGATGAAAAATATCCACCCCGACTCGACCGCTGCCAAGGGTGGCTAGGCGTCACTGTAGGAAGCAGTGGCTCTGCTCGCTGGACCCTCGTGGTGGTGGTGAAGTTGGCACAGTTCCCCATTAGACAGCCTCTCTAGCAATGGCGTGGCAACGGTTTACTCAGAGATGTCTATTGTGGATGAGGGACAGGACTTGCTTCCACAGAGAAGCGGGCACCAGTAGACGTCCCCCGCATAGGAAATGACTGCATAAGAGTAGGGTGCAGCCCCACTTAGCGTTGCTAAGTGGGGCTACACCCTACTTAGCAACACTCTCTCAGTCTCGCCGCCGATTTGATAACATGATGCGGGAGCAGGCACACACAGCAAGAGTTAACCTGTCGTTTTTTTTTGATGGATGTTTGCATGTCAGGGGTGACTTTGGTTTGCCTGTGCCACCAAGGTGCCAGTTAACATAGCCACTTTACGGTGCACCTTCAGTGCTTTCACTATTTTGCTCTTGTCACTACTGCCAGGAGCGTCAGCGATGGGTGTGCTAGCTGACACCAACGCAATTCTGTAGTATTTGCTCGCCGTTTTAGTGAGCACAAACTACAAGATCGCGTTGGTGTCGGCGCACCTGCCACTGATGCTTCTAGCTCTGGCATAGTGACACGAGCAAAATAGAGTGCACCGTAGGCACACCGCAAAGCGGCGAACTATGTTAACTGGCCCCCCAGTGACACGGCGGGCCGTGGCCACCCCTGCCATGCAAACATCCACCAAAAACACAGTGGGTGGATGTTTGCATGGCAGGGCCTAAGCGCGTGTGGCAAGGCAGTGGTGGTGGTGGAAGGAGAGAGCGTTGCTAAGCAGCAGTGCGTGGTGCCTCGCAGGAGCACAGCCAATAGCGTGCCACTTCGGTTGCCAAGTGTATGAGCGCCTACGGATCCAAAGCGTGCATCTGCATGGTCGCCTAGTGTCCCTGGAATGACATCATGCCTCCGGGGAAATGGAAGACGTTTGCGAACTCTCGCTTGTGTGCAACTGTCAAGGGTCCCTATGCAGCGTCAAGGTGCTGCTGATGTCTAAATGTATTGGGTGCACATGTCCAGAATACCCAACCCATCTCCCGCACCACAATTTGCCAGATTGCTGCTTATGCATTCCACGACTTCGTGAAGACAGGTTTCACTTTCGTGTTATGCTGATTCCTATGACAGAAGGATGAACCACATTTTTTCAGACATATGAAGAGCGGGGTACATCGCAGTGAAGTCAATCAAAACTAAGGGGCGCTTTTACCGCGAAGTTTCTTCGCTGAGTACACTGCTGCAAAAAGGTATGAGTTGCTGACCCCTGTTTTCTTTTCTTTTTTTTCGCTTCCTGTAGATACCCGCCACGCAGCTACAACTCTATCAAATTATGCAGGTTTTCCACAGTAAAGGAGACTCACAATTCCTGTTAAACCAACGCATAGTAGTGACAGAAATCCGCGATGCCATAACGGGTTTTGGTAAATTCTCTGTAAGCAGAGGCACAATGTTGTGAAACAGAAGACATGGCTACTGTGAATTAAGGAGCTGTAATGCAGGTTATCACCTTGCAATTTGTATGGTTTGTGACCATAGTTTGTTTTTGTAGCATGCCTACGGTTTTAGGTGTTGCACATTCATCGGACTTGGACTTGGTTGGGCTGTCGCCCTCTCGATCTGGAAAACATCTGAGGTATTGATAACAAGCAGCGTTTGCTGAATGGGCACAATAGCCTTGGTTGTCACTTATTAACATTGCGCTTTGCACCTGCACTTCTTTAATCTTTACACGTGATGTACAGTCATTGTTATGTGGGTTAGTCCAACGGCGCATTTTAAGGCGTGGTCGCCGGATCTCCGATTCAACATAAAACTTTTTGTAAATGTTGCTGAAGTTGGATTTTTCTTGTACTACTCTGCTGTTCAAAAATTATTGCGGCATTTCCGTGTAAAAAAGGGTTCTTTTGGTGACTATACATTGCATAAAAGCGAAAATAATGAACCAAGTTGCCGATTTTACCTACTTTGTTATATCGAGGTTTAACTGTACAATGCAATACAGGCAGAATACAGTACAGTTTGCAATGACTGACAATTTAGGACCCGGTGTGGATAGAATGTAGCAAATGTTTAACAATGGCTAAATGTGAAAGTTGAAAAGAAAGATGGGTACGGCACTCTGCTGCCAAGCAGAAGGACGCAGGTTCGATCTCAGCCGTGGCAGTCACATTTTTGATGGAGGCAAAAATTCAATGCAGGTAGTCTTTAGGGAGTAGCAGGGGCAACCTGTGGCTATTAGCTGGTAGAGGAGTAACTGCCCTGCAAGTTGGACTGCTGCACACAGGCCCTGGGCGAGTTGGAGTCTGTGGCGGGTTTTGGGAGCCTTGTGGCAGTAGACTGGAGCTGCTGAGGTCATGACCACCCGATGATGGAGACTGATACCATGATATGATTACGAGGCTGGCCACTACAATGGCCAGCCTCGTAACCATATCATGGTTTTGGCACATATAACCTCAGCTATTAATTAAATCACACACACACATACACTTGCCCTGTTATGATGGTCTAGTGGCTATGGTACTCAGCTGCTGATCTGAGGGTCGCAGGATCGAATCCCGGCCACAGCGGCTGCATTTCGATGGAGGCGAAATTGAGGTTTTGGGACGTAAAACCCCAGAAATCAGACACACAAACAGTATGAGAAGAGCGCTGCTTCATTGATTGAATGATTCCACTAGCGCATCAATATTACATATACAAACAGTAGCAGCTGGCTGTCCTGTGCCACCTTCTCTATTCATGCCTTTTTGTCTTACAGGGAAGCCACTCTGCGAACTTACGCGCAGTTCAAGCAGGCTGCGCAAGTCTATCAGAACAGGAAGGTAGACTTTCATGCCCGCCTGCCCGGATGGACCAACAAATCTCCTGACCTGCAGAACTTCACGATCGATGAAAGAGTGTTGCCCTCAATGTGAGCAGTGACACTGGTCATGTTGTATACAAAAACGCCCCATTAAAATAACAAATTTATACGCTTAATTTACGCAGAACTTTGTGTGCGTGCAAACGAAACAAGCTGCGCCTAGCGCTTCCAAGCAAACTTCCTATGTCATATCCAATGCCCGTTTCGTCACGTAATACACTCTTAAAAAAGAGGTAGGTGTATTCACTAAGAAATTACTGATCATCTAAGCATATACTTGTCCCAAAAACCACTGCCTTCTTAGTATCTGCAGGCAGTAAAAGTGTACACAGTGAAATTCACTACCTACACTGCACTGCTGATGGTGAAAAGTATGAACTCAAGCTCACCATCTTATTAGAAAAGTTAGTTGACAGTACTAGCAACATGTTAGTAAGCCTTCGTAGCAATATTCACTACCCTGTTTCAGCAATTTTGTGTTTGAAACTGCGATGTCTTGCTGCTTCTATTGCAAAACACACATGCACACACACACACACACGCATGCACAAGAGGCCATATGGCCAGGTCTCATTACACTAATTAAACTCGCTAATAAGTTGATGCAATTACTATACTAAATGCACAAAACTATGATATTGCCGTGACGACTTCAGTGTATTCAAGTATCCCGCCAATCACCTTTCTTATTGGACAGTTTGCACAATGTACCTAAGTGCAGTGCAGTGACAGCAGGCAGCATTCATCTCGGCACGAGCGACCGGCAGGGCCCGCGGCTCGCATGCGCCATGCACTAGAGACTGAGGAAGAACTGTTCGACACTGCCATTAGAACGCGTCTCTCTTGCATTGCAAGTTGTGGGCACAGGTTCGCCCTTAATAAACTTCTTATTTTGTTAACCAGTGGTCATCAAGATCGCTACATTACTGGTGGAGGTGCGGGGTAATGAACCGAAGCCCTATCAACGCCAGTCAGCGTAGTCCCGACCACCAGCAAGCCAATCCAGTGGAACTCACACCTGTGCACCAGCTTTCCAGCCGAAGTCTTCGAGGTGCCTCACTGGAATTCGGCCCGCTTCTCTTCGCACCAAGGGAGAGTCAAACTACGGACGGCGCCACGATGACAACCCAGGTACCACAGCCAGAAATGGTCGTAAGCCAACCAACCTCGCAAGCCACCGACGTTCCATGGAGACTCGTTTGAAGACGTCAAAGACTGGCTGGAACTTTTTCAGAGAGTGGCAAGTGTCAATGGATGGGACGAGAGACAGAAGCTCCGACATGTCTATTTCGCTCTGGAAGACTTTGCTAAGACGTGGTACGAAAATCGCAAATCTTCTTTGATCTCTTGGGAAGAATTCCGAAGGCAAGCAATAGAAACGTTTGCCATTACGGATCGCAAAGAAAAGGCGAAAATGGCACTTCAAGGAAGGAACCAGCTCACAAACGAGTATGTGGCCATGTACATAGAGGACATGTCCCGTCTGTTTCGGCGTGCCGACCCCTATATGAGCGAAGACAAAAAGCTGCACCATCTCATGAGGGGCGTGAAGCAAGAGCTTTTCGCAGTTCTCGTCCGTAATACACCACGTACGGTCACTGAGTTCAGGTCCGAGGCAACTGCCATCGAGAAGATGCTGGAACAGCGGGCGCGCCAGTACAACCGCGACGTAAGCTGCGCGTCCGCACAAGTCTTTTCTGGAGGCTCACGGAACGACTATCAAGTACTGCGAGAGCTCATCAGGTCAGTCATCAGGGAAGAGCTAAGCAAGCTACACGTACCTCAGGCTCCCCCTGCCTTATCTGTCGTCGATGTTGTTCGGGATGAACTGAGGCAAGTTATACGGATCCAGAGCCGGAGCCACAGCTGATTCGGCGCATGCCATCGTACGCTGATGTGATGAGACAATCCGCGGTACAGATCAATGCACCAGTGGCTACCACCGTTGCCTACTCTCCGACAGCACGTAGCGCCCCTCGCGTATTCGAACCAACGGTTTCCTACAGGCCTCCAGCACGTAGCACGCCTCGTTTTGTGGAGCAACGGCCTACGAAATGTGACGTTTGGCGTGACCACGGGAGCAGGCCTCTTTGTTTCCACTGCGGGGAAGCTGATCATCTGTGTAGGTTCTGTCCGTACCGTCAAGCTGGATTAAGGGGTTTTCCCATGAATGCACCTTGCCCCCGAAATGGAGAACGACCAGCGGAGATTGAGGAGTACCTGTCAGCGTGCCAAAGCCCCGTCAGCATCAACCACGGTCGCCATCACCCATGCGCTACCGATCACCCAGTCCAGGCGCAGCTTCGCGACTGTCGAGGCGTCGTTCACCAAGCCCACAGCAGGAAAACTGAAGCAAGCGACCTGTGGAGGTGAGGCCACTGATAACCACAGTAACGAAGATCCTCCATCATGGTTTCAGTACGATAATGAGATATTTAGGGTAGACGGTTGCAGTAACGAAAAGGTCGCATCAGACTTGAGGTTGACAGTAGACGGAATTGAGCTGAATGCATTGGTCGATACGGGCGCTAATTATTCTGTAATAAGCTACGATATGGCGAGGAAACTGAAAAAAGTTGTGACGCAGTGGACAGGACCACAGATACGCACAGCGGGTGTCACGTTATTACGCCCATTGGTAGATGCACGGCAAGGCTAACGATAAGAGGATTTACTTACGTGTCGGACTTCATTGTACTGCCGGAATGTTCAGGAGACCTCGTACTAGGGATGGATTTTTTGCAAGCAAACGGTGCCGTAATTAACCTCCGTAGGTCGAGTGTGTCATTCTCAACAGAACAAGCTCTACCTGTAGAGGATTCTGTGGAGCGACGTCTTACAGCACTGCGCATCGTCGAAGATGATGTAACTGTGCCGCCCCGCTGCAGTATAATGGTTCTAGTGGAGAATGAGCGATTTCACGACCACGAAGGCATGGTGGATGGAAACGTAGGGCTATTTTTGAACAAAGGAATTTGTGTGGCTCGAGGTCTTGTTCGCCTAATCAATGGCCGTGCAGATGTCATGCTTACAAATTTCGGAAATGGATTCGAGCACATCGCTCAGGGAGCGGCTATTGCCTATTTTCACGAGTTCCATGCGGCGACGGAACTATGCAGTCTGACCACAATGCCAACCGCCATTCGAGGAACTCGCAGTGTCGACGCATCAATAAGCATCAACCCTAAACTCCAAGAAATACAAAAAGAACAGATAGCTGCCCTTATCAACGATTTCTCTGATTGCTTCTCCACATCCTCGAAGGTGCGTCGTACATCTATTACAAAGCACAGAATAATAACGGAAGAAGCCACGAGGCCGGTACGCCAGCACCCGTATTGAGTTTCCCCTAAGGAAAGAGAGGTAATCAAGAAACAAGTAGATGAGATGCTTGCAGATGATGTCATCCAGCCTTCCAACAGTCCGTGGGCGTCTCCCGTAGTGCTCGTTAAGAAAAAAGATAACACACTTCGATTCTGTGTCGACTATCGGAAATTAAACGGCGAAATTAAGCGGGATGTGTATCCCCTTCCACGTATCGACGATACGCTAGATTGGCTGCGATGTGCAAAGTTTTTCTCCTCTCTAGATCTCAAGAGTGGATATTGGCAAATAGAGGTGGATGAGCGAGACCGTGAAAAGACAGCATTCGTAACTCCAGACGGCCTCTACGAATTTAAAGCGCTTCCCTTCGGACTCCGTTCCGCACCAGCCACATTCCAGCGAATGATGGACACTGTGCTCGCTGGATTGAAATGGCAGTCGTGCTTAGTATATTTAGATGATGTAGTCATATTTTCCGTGACATTCGATCAACATCTAGAGTGCCTACGGCTAGTGTTGGAGGCTATTCGCTCAGCGGACTTGACCATTAAGCCAGAGAAATGTCAGTTTGCTTTCGAGGAACTTCGATTCCTCGGACACGTAATCAGTGCTGAAGGTGTTCGGCCAGATCCTGAGAAGACAGCAGCTGTTGCGAGCTTCTCAATACCCACAGACAAAAAGTCATTGTGAC
Source organism: Hyalomma asiaticum (assembly GCA_013339685.2). Lineage (NCBI taxonomy): Eukaryota > Metazoa > Arthropoda > Arachnida > Ixodida > Ixodidae > Hyalomma > Hyalomma asiaticum. Next base: position 212,141,957 of record CM023481.1, read on the forward strand.
ATTTCTTGGGCTTATGTGCATAATACAGAAGATTCGTGGAAAACTTTTCAAAGATTGCTGAGCCTCTGACGAAACTGACAAGAGAAGACGCGCCCTTCGAGTGGAAAAAAGAACAACAAGACGCATTTGATGACATAAGAAAACACTTGCAAACTTCTCCAATCATTGCCAATTTTGATGAGACCACTACACCGAAGTTCACACCGATGCGAGCAACGTCGGCCTCGGCGCCATACTTGTCCACTGGCAAAAGGGTCAAGAAAAAGTAATTGCTTATGCCAGCCGGAAGCTCTCTAGAGCCGAGGCGAACTACTCGGCAACCGAGAAAGACTGTCTCGTGGTCATCTGGGCCATAAGCAAATTTTGTCCCTACCTCTATGGTCGGCCGTTCAAAGCAGTGAGTGATCACCATTCGCTCTGCTGGCTGGCAAATCTCAAGGACCCATCAGGACGACTAGCGAGATGGAGTCTTCGGCTCCAAGAATACGACATTACCGTCGTATACAGGTCCGGACGAAAACGCAGTGATGCCGACTGCTTGTCACGTGCACCAGTAGAGCCAACTGTGTCACAAGAAGAAGACATTCCGTTCCTTGGCACTGTTTACGCTTCAGAAATAGCCCAAGCACAGCGAAATGACCCGGAGCTGCTGCCACTTATACAGCGACTGGAGGGACGCGACGTTCAAGTCCCACGTATTTTCGCCAGAACCTTCTCCTCATTTTGTCTGCGTGGAAATACACTATACAAGAGAAACTTCGAGCACAATGAAGAAAAGTTTCTACTTGTAGTACCTACCGCTCTGCGCGAAGAAATTTTGCATGCGTGTCACGATGAGCCAACATCAGGACGTATGGGCGTGAGCCGTACATTCTCCAGAATTCACCTGAAATACTAGTGGCCTAAGTTACAACCGTCCGTCCAGCACTACATGAAGACGTGTCGCGAGTGTCAAAGACGGAAGGCTCCATCTCTAAAACCGGCAGGCCTTCTCCAGCCAATAGATCCCCCAGATGCCCCTTTCCAACAAGTCGGCATGGACCTGCTTGGGCCATTCCCAACATCATGCTCCGGCAAAAAGTGGATAGTTGTAGCCACGGACTACCTGACCCGTTACGCCAAAACCGATTCCGTACATAGTGCAACGGCTGCCGAAGTAGCAAGATTTTTTGTTAATAACATTGTACTCCGGCACGGCGCGCCCACCGTGGTTATTACTGATCGGGGCACAGCGTTCACTGCGGACTTGATGCAATGGTTGATGCGCATGACGCACACTGATCACAGGAAAACAACGGCGAACCACTCTCAGACGAATGGTCTGACTGAACGCCTCAACAGAACGCTGGCTGACATGCTTTCAATGTATGTGGACGTGGAACATCGGCAGTGGGATGAAATTTTGCCCTACATCACCTTTGCATATAACACCGCCGTTCAAGAAACGACACGAGTCCCACCATTTGAACTTGTCTTCGGCTGCAGAGTAATCACTACATTGGATGCTATGTTGCCTCTGGACACAGAAAACAACCACCCATCCGACTTGGACGATTTCCTGCAAAAAGCTGAGGAAGCGCGACAGATGGCACGGTACCGAATACGCCGCCAACAACGCGTTGACTCCACCCAGTACAACCAGCGACGTAGTGAAGTGGCTTACCAGCCCGGTGACAAAGTCTGGATATGGACCCCAGTTCGGCATCGTGGGCTCTCTGAAAAGCTTCTTTGCCGATACTTTGGACCCTTACGAGGTACTCCGCCATATCAGCGACGTCGCTTACGAAGTGAAATCCGCCGGTCACCAAAGCCCAAGGCGCCGCAACCCTACCGAGGTTGTGCACGTCGTCCGCATGAAACCCTACTATGAGAGGTGATGAAAACACAGCTAAACTGTCCAAGGGACCAAGAATCGGGACGATGCGTCTCAGGAGGGGGTAATGCCATGACGACTTCAGTGTATTCACGTATCCCGCCAATCACCCTTCTTATTGGACAGTTTGCACAATGTACCTAAGTGCAGTGCAGTGAAAGCAGGCAGCGTCCATCTCGGCACGAGCGACCGGCAGGGCCCGCGGCTTGCATGCGCCACGCGCTAGAGACTGAGGAAGAACTGTTCGACGCGGCCATTAGAATGCGTCTCGCATTGCAAGTTGTGGGCACAGGTTCGCCCTTAATAAACTTCTTATTTTGTTAACCAGTGGTCATCAAGATCGCTACAATATGCTTGAGTAAGAATATGTATAGATACATCAACAAATGATATATGAGAACAGACACACATGCATAGATTATCCAGGCTTCTAAGCCACACCTAGAGGAAGGTATACATGGCCCTAGTTAGGATAGCACACGTATCGGTGAGCAGTCATCAGTTTAGAGAAGTCAAGCACATTCTGAATCCATATTCACATGGCTTACTCTTTGCTTATATGTTTGTCATGACGTGGCACAAAACTGTTATTTAAACATAATGAACTAATTATAATTGTAACTACAAGCTGCAATTGTTATTAAAGTGCAGCCATCTACTAAGAACATGGCGACATAAGAGTGGCTTACTAGTTACCTAGTAAAAACACTAAGGAATGTTTCTGTGCACAAATGCAGCAAATACTATACTCCGTTTCATACATCAAGTGCAACACTGTCAAAGCTAGTGCTTGTGTTTATTTATGCTGTGTACTTCTGCGACCAAAAATTAGTGTGTTGCTTGCGGTAAGCGAAAAACAATAAATGCCTCGCTGGCAGCTTAAAATACATTTCTCCTCATTTTGATAAAACACGCTCATATTGCTGGGGAAAGAGTCGAAATATGCGAGCTTGTACCTTTTTTGTTTGTTGTTTGCTTGTTGGAGTGATACAGCTCTCCTTTTCTTTTCCTTTACGGACTACTTGCAGAGCCTTCACAGCGTTGCACCTGATGTATGAAACGGAGTATAGCTTCCGAAATTTCCTGGTTAGTAAAATGTTACTAAAGGGGTAGTAAAGTGCCCAAGAATTTAGTAAGTGCATGCATTGACTACCTATTTACTAACTTTATTTTTAAGAGTGTACGGCCCCGCCACGGTGGTCTAGTGGTTACGGCACTCGGCTGCAGATGCGAAGGTCGCGGGATCGAATCCCGGCCGCGGCGGCTGCATTTCGATAGAGGCGAAATGTTTAGGCCCGTGTGCTGTGCGATGTCAGTGCACGTTAAAGAACCCCAGGTGGTCGAAATTTCCGCAGTGGGAGGACCAGCTGACCAAGTCAAGCCCTGAAGACCAGCTTCGCCTGGTGGACAGAGCGAGACGGGCAGCAAGGGACCACGGCATCCTGGACTGAGGACGCCGCCCACCTGAGGGCGACCATCGTCGTCTGCTCAACAATAAAGTTTATTTCTCTCTCTTCTCCACTACGGCGTCTCTCATAATCAGAACTGGTTTTGGGACGTTAAACCCCACAAATCAATCAATTTTAAGAGTGTACGAACCTGAAGAAATTCCTGTAGAGAATGAAATTAATCTGAAAGGAAGAACGTTGGCGGTTGTCGTTTTAGAACCTGAAAACATCACGCTCAGAAACTGTATGCTGGCTACCCCACTGAGCTTAACGCTACTCTTATGAAATGTCACATCTGAACCATACACAGTGTTTCAGTTAACTTGCGCTGAGCTTTAAATAATCCATGTTTGTGTTATGAGAATGCAGCTAACTTATTGCGGGACTATACTTTTTGATGTGCCGAGGTAAGTTCCTATTAGTCAGTCAAGTTTTAGGTTGTTGCCTTAATGCAAAATGTTCAATAGAAAACTTGCAGAGTGTTAGTGCCCACATGATTTATTTCCATAATAACAGCTGCAATAGTTTTCATTTGGCCTGGCTTCTAGCGTAGTGTGCAAGATTTGGATGGGTATGACGTGACTAGGTGCTTGCATGCAGTGATCGGAGTCCATGATAAAAAAGGTGATCAAGAGTACAATAAACAATACAGGTAAGTTGTTTAAATTGTCGTAAGGCCCACACTGATTTTTTGAAGCCTTGTCAGAATTAACTGAAACACTACAAATGGTTGTGCTAGTGGAAATGCAGAAAGATGCTTACAAACGCAAGAAAGAAGAGGCAAGATGCCGTACCGACACCGTCCGATAGTGACCGACATTCCACAGGAGGACGCCATGCAGAATATTCACGGGAACTACAAGTGCAGATCGTACAAAGAGTGAACTATCCCTCACTGGTCTCAAAGTACCTGTCATCTGGTCTGGCCATTTTGAGCTGACAACCCAGTCAGAGAAGCCCAGTTGCTGCAACTGTATACATACCGGCGGTTGGTAGCAATGGGCCACAAATGGAATGAACTGGAATGCTAAAAACCTCAGTGGGATAGCCCATCTGGTCTTGACAGTTCCACATGGTCATGCCAGTTAGTGCAGACCTACATGTGGTCTCCCAATTGGAATACTTATAATCCAATTGGTTGCACAATTCCCGTTGGTTCAACCTATTCCAACATAGCCCTTACAGTCAGAGTGGTTGAATGTTCGGTTGAATTTGACATTACGGGACCAGTTGCTGTTAGATTAAATTCCTATTGGAGGTGGGTTACATGGGTGCAATTGGTGCTAGGACAGTTCTAATTGGGTGTCATCTTCATATTGTATGTCTAGTCGGGAGATGTGTCATGTTAACCAAGATTTTAATAGTGGGAACGAAAAAAGAAAGGATAAAAGAACTGCTTAAAGCAACCCTGAGTACGAGATGTAGTACTAGCACTTGCGCTGTGATATAGGATGCAGGAACTTTGATCGAGACATAGAGCAGTGGAACACACAAAGCTGGGAAGAGATCTGCTCGAGGAAGTGCACATTAGTCTGCTTTATATAGCTGGACCAGAGGGAGGAGCTACTCCGTGCAAGGCAATAGGCAATTACAAAAGAAATAAACTCGGACTGTAGGAACGCGCGACAGGAACTCAGAGGAAATATACGCGTAAAGGTATCAGTACAAATATAAACAAATCGGGAGTTAACATTAGTAATAAAATAGCAAGATGAAGAGGAAACATAACAAGAACTAGCTTAATTGATGCACTATCTCTGGTGCGGCGCAGCGCACGCTTCGTTCCGACACCGAAAATCGGTGAATATAAATGAAAATAATAATGCCCTACGGAAATGTCCAACAATAACGGTCGTAACTCTCACGCAGGGAAGTTGACGGGTGTCGCTGGTGTCTCGCCGGCTTCGGTAGACGACGAGAGGGCCTGATGTTGTACACGTACGACTGTTTCCGTCACTTTGGTTGCTCCATGCTCGACGACTACGCAAGACCCGCGACACCGCTGGCTGCACTCTTGCTCGTCAAGACGTCAACTGCCGTGGCAGCCTAATCGGGCCAGATTCGTCTTCTCCCTTCCGCCTGACCGCATCTTCAGTTGAACAATGCGCGCTGCCTCGCTAAGGGGTGAGCCCCAGCCCAGCGGTTGCGGTTTTCAGCGGTGCCGGTGGCGCCCCGAGTCATCGGCCATAAAACGGCCTGCAAGTCCCAGCTTTTCCTCAGGACGCAATTAGCCTCTTTTTCTCTTTCTTTTTCAAAGGGCCCTCAACCTCGCTCCGCGCGTGCCCACGCCGCATCGTATCTCGTTGGACACGAAGGCGGCCGAGAACACCAGCCGTCGGCAAAATATGACAATCGTTCAGGAAACTTTATCGGGGACAAGGAGGATATACCAGTCACTATTAGATGCGGAGCATCTCTTGCTCGCGGGTATGTCACCTGCCCGGCGTCCGCACTCACACTACGCATGCGCGACTCCCCTCTCCCTTCCCTCTCTCCAACAGCTGCTGCAATAAATAAAGCGGGTAGAGTGCGCGCGCGCGCGGCGTCCATCCGCACTCACACTACGCATGCGCGACTCTCCTCTCCCTTCCCTCTCTCCAACAGCTGCTGCAATAAATAAAGCGGGTAGAGAGCGCGCGCGCGCTTCACTTCAGTAGTATCTCCTCTTCCTCCGATGAAAGAAGTTGGTGGTGTTGTGTGATGGAGGCAACAGTTCCGTCAGCGAGTGGGTTGACGCAAGTATGCACCAGCATCAACCCACACTCTGACAACAGTCACGCGATGCGTGGTAACGAACCAAGTTAACAACGTAATAACACGCAAGGTTCATCGCGAAGGTAACACCGAAAACATTGCAAACCTGTAAACACCGCCGTTAAATGCACCGTTGAAACTTCCAGCGATGCTCCGCATCACCCCATGGTCCCCTTCGGGGAGATGGTGTAATTTTTTGATATCGTACTACTAACTGTGTGTACATGTGGCACTGATTCTATTTTCTTTTCTTATACATAAGTGTATTCGAAGATATGATTTACAATTAAATTTTATATGTAAACATCGTACTTCGTAATTAAACCACAACATAACATGTCTGTAAAGGAACTTTAGCCCATCCGCATCCGTAGCCATATCGGCTACGGATGCGAATGTTAGCGCATAAATTTTTATAACTCATTTCAGTGAAAATAAAGGATTCTATTATATTGCTACGGCATCAGGCGGGCAATTAAGGTATGAGCCAGGCAAGGGTGGAAGACGACGATCCTTGTCTTGCCTCGGCTGTACCAGCTACCTAGCGCTCCGCGCTCTCCTGTAAATAAACCTTCGCTCGACCTTTCAACCGTAAATATTGTTGTTGTGGCCTCTATAATTGGCACATACCCACGAGGGGGATTGGCCACACTACAAGTAATGATGTAAAGAGCAGGAAAATTAAAAGTCTAAGGCCGAAATCTTAGAAAAAATAAAAAGGAAGGAAGAACTTCTAATTAAAATTAATAATTAGAATTTACTAAATGAAACATGGGGATCGAAACCCTGTGGTCGACAGCACTAGCAGCGTAATCTTCCGGAGGCTTCGATAAATTTATGTAATGCTGACAAAACAGCGTGACGGCTTGTACCATCCTGAGAGGCACCAAAAGATAAAAGATTTGGTGTTGTTAAAGGTAAACGCAGTTTATGGAATAATGAATTTAGATACATTCGGCGGAGTGAAGAAAATCGCCGGCAAGACAGAAGGAAGTGATCAATCGTTTCTGGCTCATTGCACAGCAAACAGAGTTTAGTTAAGGAGAAACCAGATTTATTAAGATAGAAATTTAGACTGGGAACTCTACATCTGAGACTCGCTATAGTCACTTCGCACTGACGTGAAAGGCATTTGTCCGTATTCCATGCAAACTGAAGGTGGCGATAGTCGTCCAAATCTAGCAGAGATGTCTTAGTACATGTCAGTAGAAGAAAGCGTTTAAACCTCTCGGCTGTAATAAACGAAAAATTCGGCAGAACATTTAACACTGGGCCGTCTAAAGATGACGTTGCCAGAGAGTCAGCTGATTCATTTAGGAAAATGCCAGTGTGGCCAGGGACCCAGACCAAGCGGACCTCTGATATGTAAGACGGTACAAGTGTCGAGAAAATATTCAGTAAGGGTGACTGCTTTGGAGATGTTACATGCGAACAGACAGAAAAATATGAGCCAGGCAAGGGTGGAAGACGACGAGGACGATATCTTGTCTAGCGGTTGCACGCCATCTTGCCTCGGCTGTACCAGCTACCTAGCGCTCCGCGCTCTCCTGTAAATAAACCTTCGCTCTACCTTTCAACCGTAACAGTTTTGTGGTGGAGGTGCTGGGTAGGCTGACCACGAAGACGGAGCTGCTACCGGGGATCCTACGACGAAGCCGACGCCTCGCTCAACTGCCGCCGCTGGAGATGTCTCAAAACGACAACGACCCGTCACCCCTGTCCTCTCCGGCGCGGTCTACTGGCGTCTGGAGGCACACGATGGAGCCACGCTCTTTTTCGGGTAAATCTGGTGAGGACGTCAAACAGTGGCTCACACATTACAAGCGTGTGAGCAAGTACAATGGATGGAACCTGTCCGCTCAGTTGGAGAACGTCGTTCTTTTTCTCACGGATACCGCACTTCTGTGGTTCGAGAACCATGAGGATACACTAACGACGTGGGACCGCTTTGTTGCCGACATCACAGAATGCTTCGGAGATTCCACCGCGAAGAGGAAACGGGCGGAGCAGACGTTAATTGCTTCAACGCGCGCAAGTCCCAGGTGAGACTTGTACGACCTATAGGCGGTCCTTGAACCTGTGTAGGACGGTAAACCCTCTTATGTCTGAAGAAGATAAAGTTGGGCACCTTCTCAAAGGGATTGCTGAAGACGCGTGTAGCTACCTCATTGGAAAAGAGAGTCTAAGCTCAGTCGACGACCTCATCAGGCAGTGCCGAACGTTTGAAACTTTGAAGCTGCGCCGTATCACGCCAAAGTTCGGAAGGTTACCTTGTGTTACCACTGTTGCAAGCGTTGACGACAGCTCCGGCTATCAGTTCGATCTTGCGACCACTATACGGCAGATAGTCCGCGAAGAACTCGAGCGGCACACTAAAGGAGCAGCGGGTGTCGAACAGCTTGGTCGTCTCAACCAATCCCATGAACCTGCGTCCGCTGTATCGTCGTTGTCTGTCATGCCAGAAGCTCTAAGCTATCCTGCCGATCAGCGGCCGCAGCATCGATGTAATTTTCCCGACGAAGTGACGCACGACGAGCGCTCTTACGGACCCGTCACCACGCGTCGGCAATGTGAAAGTCGTGCTCACTATACTATACGCAACAACCCACGTTTGACCGCGAGGCGTACAACCCAAGTCGCACATCGCCGGTTTGTTATAGATGTGGTGCCACGGGTCACATCTCCCGATTTTGTCGCAGACGCCGACAGTCAAGATACGGTGCACCACCAGGTTGGGCTAATTTCGATCGCGACGTCTATGACAACCACTGGCAAACTGACTTTGGCGCTGCCCGAACCACAGGCTCAGCACACAGAAATGCTTTCGGACAACATAACAGGAGTGCCTCACCAGCTTCAGATCGCAGCCTGACGCCACCAACCCGTCGACAACGCCGTTCACCGTCACCACGGCGACGCGTCACCACCGCCGTCGGGAAACCAGCCGACGCGGCAAATGGAGGTGCGGTCGCCGGACAGGATCTCTGCGAAATATTCCTCTTGTGATGGTGAAAAACAAAGTGCATGTCTTCGTCGATAGTATACCTACAACTGCGTTAGTTGATACTGGTGCTACCGCATCCGTGTGATAAGTGAAGTGCGCGGTTTAAAAAGTGCGCGATCAAAACGCGAGTGACCGAGGAAGACGAAGACGAAGGACGAAAGGCGTGGTCCTACAAAATAAGAGAAAAGAGGACCCAATCAAGAAGAGCCACGGGGTTCCCAGCACCCAGTTTCTGAGGAACACGGATCCCTAGTGGTGGCCAATGAGTACAACGAAGAAGAAGACCCGGTGGGATGAGATTCAGAGAGAGAGAGCGGTTCGAGAAAGCGAAGCGGGCAGGTCATCTACCGGGCCGGGCGCTGAAGGCGGCAGTCGGATTCCAGATCCGAGCCACTAGGCCTTCACCCGTCCGGGGCGTCCTGTTCATCTCTTCCTGCTCTCGGAACTCGTGTCGGCGTTTGTCCAGAAAGCTCCCGTGGTGCACGGATTGTGGCCGGCAACCAACAGAAGCTTATTCATTCGGGCAGCTCCGGAGCAGTCGGGCTGCGGGCCCGAGCTTCGTGACACGAGGCCAGCCAGGAGGCCTCTAACATCTGAACGAGCCTCTCAGCGGCTCATCCGTCGTCACCCGTCGCGACCAGCACCCCGGCGTCATCACCTTGACTAGCCTCCTACGCTCCAATCGTCTGGTCTTCACGCAAGCGCAACGAGATGTGGTGAGACCACGAGAACCTTCTTTGTCGCTCCGCCCCTCGCCATCGAACGATTCGCGTTCGAACTCCTCGCACTTGCATGCCGCTTATAGAACATTTCTTGAATTTTCCGTGTATAACTTTCTTTCTCTTTTTTTCCTTTTCTTAAACTTTCCATTTACTCTGTTCGCATTAAAGTCTTTGTGTTTTGTTATCTAGTGATATGAACGGCTTTGTCCTCGATTAGACTCTCGGAGGTTTTACCTGAGAGAGTCGTTCAAACAAATCTGTTCAAGAACCTGCTTAAAATATCATCACAATCCGTCATGAGTGCGACGTTCAAAGAGAGGTTGGGGCGGAAAGTTATGTTCCCGTGGAATGATGTGTGACCTTCGTGGTGTCAGTGGAGAGTGCCTTATCCTCTCGTATTTGTGTTGCAAGTGTTTTGTTCTGCGGGGAAGATTTTAAAACAGAATTTTTAGTATTACCGCGTTGCACTCATGATGTCATTCTCGGTATTGACTTCCTTAATGATTGTGGCGCTTCTGTCAATTGTACGGGTGAAATAAGTACTTCTTGCCACCCTCGCAGACACATCTCCGAAAGAGGAACAGTACTTCGTTGTTTCCGATGATCTACTGCTACCGCCTTGTTCACTCTCGCGTGTCTGTGTCAAAGTCATTACTGCCGACCATTCTTCATTCGATGCACAAGTTTTACCGCTAGCTCCGAGCTGCGCCAAGAAGGATGTCCTCATTCCGCGTTCTGTCGTGAGTGTAGTGCAGGTGCCACGAATCTGTGGGCTTTCAATTGTTCATCTGCCCCTGTTGTTCTCCCGCGCAATATGAAACTCGCCACTTCTGAGGAAATTACTTAATGTTCCATTATGGCTTTCAGCGAAGAGGCGCAGTGTCGAACCTACAACGCCAACCCAGCTGTGCCTGAAGAGTACGTCCTACGAATGATAAACAAGTCTCTTCCCTCAGATGAGCGCCAAGCTCTTGCGCGTGTTCTTCTGGCGTATGTGTCTGTGTTCGATTTCGTACAAGGCGACAAGCAGGCCTCACTTCCTCGTTCTCGTGCTCACCACCGCATTGACACCGGCTCGGCACACCCCATTCGACAAAAGCCTTACCGTGTGTCTCCAGCAGAGAGAACAGTTATCGCTGAACAGGTCAAGGACATGCTGCATAAAGGCGTCATTCAGGAGTCCTCAAGTCCGTGGGCAGCACCGGTGATCCTAGTGAAGAAAAAGGATGGATCATGGCGGTTCTGTGTCGATTACAGAAAACTAAACGTCACCAAAAAGGATGTGTATCCGCTTCCTCGGATCGATGATGTTATCGACTGCCTCTATTCTGCCGCTTACTTCACCTCACTGGATTTGAGATCAGGTTATTGGCAGATACCAATGCACCCAGACGACAAAGAGAAAACAGCCTTCGTGACATCCGATGGTCCCTATGAGTTCAATGTCATGCCCTCTGGTCTTTGTAATGCGCCGGCGACGTTCGATATGGACACCATCCTCCGTGGAATGAAATGGGAAATTTGCTTATGCTATCTGGATGATGTTGATTTTTGGAAGCACTTTGGATGAACATAACCGACGTCTGAGCCTCGTCCTTGATTCTGTCGAGAAAGCCGGTCTGGTACTGAACTCCAAGAAATGTCGCTTTGGAGAGACTGAAACGTTGGTACTTCTAGTCGACAGAAATGGTGTGAGGCCCGATCCACGGAAGATTGAAGCAGTAAGTTCCTTCGAAGCACCGAAGTCAATGCGGGAGCTGCGGAGTTTCTTGGGCTTATGCTCGTATTTTCGTCGCTTCGTACCAAGATTCGCCGATGTGGTGTACCCCCTGACATGCCTTCTCCATAAGGATGTTCCTTTCAACTGGACGTCGGCTTGCGACGAGGCGTTCCGCCAACTAAAGTTTCAACTGACATCGGGACCTATATTACGCCACTTCGATGCTTCCTCGCCTATAGAAGTGCACGCTGATGCCAGTGGAAGTGGCATCGGAGCTGTTCTAGTACAGCGTCATCACGGATCTGAGCACATTGTGGCTTATGCCAGTCGATCTCTGAGTAAGGCGGAACGCAATTACACCGTCACGGAACAAGAATGCTTGGCAGCAGTTTTCGCGGTTCACAAGTTTCGGTCCTACGTCTACGGGCGCCCGTTCACTATAGTTACGGACCATCACGCTCTATGCTGGTTGGTGAACCTCCGTGATCCGAGTGGTCGACTGGCACGTTGGGCTCTCCGACTTCAGGAGTACGACTTCGTCATCTCTTACAAGTCCGGTCGTCGTCACGCAGATGCCGACTGCCTTTCCTGCCTTCCTCTACCGACTACGGAGTGTGACGAAGACAACTTCGATGACTGTTTTGCTTCTATTTCGGCCACATTCCCGGACTCCACGAGATTCAGGGATGAACAAGCCAGTGATGTTAGCCTGGAGCCCCTTTTTACTGCTGCGCTGCGTCCTCAAGCCACCGGTCGATTTTGTGTACGAGATGGCCTCCTTTACAAGACGAATTATTCGGGTAAAGGCGCACGCTAGACCACCTGACCCGTTATGCAGAAACTGCGGCCATACCATCTTCAACAGCTACATGCGTTGCCACATCCTTGCTGCGGTTTGTTATCCTCAGGCACGGCTCCCCCCGTGTGATAATTAGTGATCGTGGTCGTCAGTTTGTTGCGGACGCTGTTGAAGAATTACTCCGTCTCTGCAGCTCGAAGTTCCGGCATTCAACACCTTACCATCCTCAAACCAACGGCCTTGTAGAGCGTACAAACAGGACTCTTACCAACATGCTGGCAATGTATGTCTCCTCCGACCACAAAGACTGGGATGACGTGCTCCCATTCATCACATATGCGTATAATACCGCAAAGCATGAGACGACGGATTACAGTCCTTTTTATCTGCTGTACGCACGTCTACCGCTAAAGAGTATTGATACAATACTGCCGTTTGGCTTCCACAGTGAGTACTCGGTTGCCAAGACGCTGTGCCTTGCAGAAGAAGCACGCCGGATCGCTCGCGTACCGTGGCCTCACAGCACCGTTCTAAGGAGCGCTATGACAGCCGACACCAGTCTGTCTTGTACAGCAAAGGGGACTTGGTATGGGTGTGGACCCCACAGCGTAAACGTGGATTATGCCAAAAGTTTTTGCCCCAGTATACTGGACCTTTCGTGATTGTGGATTGGTTGAGCGACTTAACGTACGTGGTGGCCCGTTTAACGTCAGCTGGTCGTCGTTCCAGCCGAACGCAGGTTACACACATTGCGTGTCTCAAGCGGTTTCATCCTGCTGTTTTCCGGTGATTTGGACTTGCCCCGCGGGCTTCGTCTGTGAGGCGGGGAGTGCTACGGCATCAGGCGGGCAATTAAGGTATGAGCCAGGCAAGGGTGGAAGACGACGAGGACGATATCTTGTCTAGCGGTTGCACGCCATCTTGCCTCGGCTGTACCAGCTACCTAGCGCTCCGCGCTCTCCTGTAAATAAACCTTCGCTCGACCTTTCAACCGTAACATTATTGTAAGCGCGGCGCGAAGGCTGCCGTGCCGCTACTCGAGGACTTGTGAGACGACTTATAGGCAGCTGTAAAGACACGGCGCCCTTCACATTCTGCACAGTCATCAGGAGTGGGAGGGGGACGCCCAGCATAGAAGAGCTCTGGCATGCCCATGAGCGGCTTCGTGTCCTCCGGGCGATTCCAGGTGACCGTGGACTGAGGTCTTGACAGGTGTATGCCTGGAGTTAGCATTGACAACTCTGTACGAGGGGCGTTCAATAAAGATTTCCCCTGGCCCACTTCCTGTGGATGGCGAGCAACGAAACTTGCCATCCAGGGACACACTTCTCCCGTATTTTTGTGCAACTGTAAACACTTCGCTTGTAGAAGTCGACAGGTTGCTCCAAAAGACATGCTTCAGAAGTCGGAGTCTCATCATCTGGAAAGTGCTTGCCCTTCAAATATGACTTCACTGTTCGAAAGAGATGGAAGTCCGATTGTGCGGAGTCGGGTGAATAAGGGGGATACGGTAGAATTTCAGAGCCGCAGCAGCGTGCTTCCATCTGGGCAACATTTGAGTTGTGAACTAGGGCATCGTCTTGCAGAAGGCGGACACCTTTGGGGAGCTTGCCACGTCTCTGTTTTTTGATGGACTCTCGCAATTTGCACAGCAGTGAAGGGTAGTATGCCCCAGTAATTGTGGCACCCTTTGTTAGCAAAGCCATCAAGACTACTCCGTGCTGGTCCCAAAAGACTGAGCATGACCTTGACCGCCGCCGACCCAGCTTTCATTCTGTGTAATCAGTCTGTTGAAAAAGTCCTCCTGGATTCCACGGCACATGGTCAAGAGAGCCTGGGAGCACTCGGCACGTTCCTGCTTTTAGAAAGGTGAGCAGCCGGAGAACCCAGAGAGTGGATACCTTACGCATGTGAAGATGGCCTTGAATGATTTTTTCCATTTTTTCCACGGACCCCACACTAATCTTGACATTTTGGGCGAGGTCTTGGACGGTTACGCGGCGATTTTCCAAAATGGCGGCCTCCACTTGCTGGATGGTGTGCTCATCGATAGCGGAGTGGGGTCGCCCTGTAATCGGAGCCTTTTCTACCGAAGTCCGACCGCATTTGAATTGACGATGCCAGTTCTTCACTACATTACATGATGGGGAATCCTCCCCGTAAACCTCTTTTATCTCATCGAACGTCTCCCTTGGAATGCGGCCTTTCAAGTACAGGAACTTGACGACTGCTCTCTGTTCCACTGCATCCATTACCACACCTCACACCGTTTCAGCACCGGTAAAAGAAAGACCGTTATTATTTCAGAGTTGCACATTGGCACGTGACCTATAGTGACTTATGTCATTATACACATACGCAGTTTCAGCACCCTGCAATGAATAGAAGTGAGTCAGGGGAAATCTTTATTGAACACCCCTCGTAGCTTGTGGATTGAGGTTGCAACAAGCGTTCTGAGTCCGTGAGGACAACGGCATTGAGTTTAGAAAGCTATGGCTGACAATAGCTGGCTCCTCCGCGTGAGCTGGGTTGGTGTTTTCACCAAAGTGCAGTAGATCAATGATCCTTAAGGCGTTGAGGCTGCAGTCTTCATCACTCCCTTATTTGGCCCTGCTGCGTCCACGTATAACGTGTTGCATTTCTTGTCCCACGCCTTCTTCAGGGCCGCTCTTCTTTCAACATTGTAAGAGGGACGCTGTACGGATTTGAAGCCGGCTTAATGGTAGCAGTGGCATACACGCCTGACTCTCACAGCATGGTGGGACACTTTGTGTTCTCATCCACGGCTCTGATATCCCAGGAGTCGTGTTTCGGACATTAAGTGTCGGAAACACGACTCCTACCATATCATAAGCCGTCGGTTATGGCTTGATACGAAGAAAAACTAGGAGGAGTAAGAAGGGGAAGATGACGATGAAGACAAGGACGACGAAGAAGAACAGGAGAAACAGGACGAGGAAGTAGAGGAAGACGACGAGGACTACGAAGAATAGGAAGCAGAGTGCCAAGAGGAATAAGAGAGGACGACGAATAAGATGAAGTGGATGGATAAGACGAAGAAACGGAAGGCGACGGCGGCGAAGCAGAAAATGGATGGTTAAGACGAAGAAACAGAAGGCGTCAACGGCAAGCAGAGAGAGGAAGCAGGCGACGACGACGAAGCAGAAAACGAAGTCCGAGGGATAAGAATGAGAGGGCACGCAGCAAGAAATCTACGTTACGCTGTCACTATGCTGCGTCCTCTGCGCAGGCCAGTTCCTCTGCGCAGTTTATCTCTTGCCGTTAACGCGCCTGTAATGTGAAGCTACCACTTTTCTTCAGAAGCTTCCAGTGGAAAGGGCTAAGGCTCCCGCTGCTGCATGTCGAACTGATGGTTATAGGCAAAACGACACCGCGGCGTTTAACAAGGTTTATATAATAATTTCTGGGGTTTTAAAAACCACGACATGATTATGAGAGACGCCGTAGTGGAGAGCTCCGGAAATTTCGACCACCTGGCTGCTTTATTGCATTAACCTGCATTAACATCGCACAGTTCACGGGACTCTCGCATTTCACCTTCATCGAAATATTCGGCCGCCGCGGCCGGGATTCGATCCCGTGACCGTCGGGCCAGCAGCCGAGGGCCATAGCCACTAGACCACCGTTGCCGTGCGGAATTAACAAGGCTCCTTTGCATGACTTAATGTTTATGTTTCTCCCTATAGTGGTTCTCCCATTAATATCACTCTCGTTGGGCGTATCGGCTTCCTTACCCAAGATACTCTATATGAACTGTGGTTCCTACAGGTAATCGTTCCTCCTATACATTATGAGGGTTATTTAAAAATTAAGGACTGCTTGCTTATATTTAGAAAGCGGCGAGCCAGAACAAAATTCAACATATGCAGCGTTGCTTAATGAATGCATGTAAAGCCACTGAAGATGTTTCGATCCAGTATAGGGATGGTAAAATCGATGAACGATTAATCGATTAAATCTACACCGTTAATCGATTAATCATAATCAATTTTGTCCTTTCAATTATTCGAATTAATCGATTAAAGCTCTTAGATTAACCGATTACGCCCCCGCCCCCCCCCCCTCTATCCCAACACTGGCTCTTGGTCGGAGCGCATGATTGCGAGGCGCGCGACGCCGAGACGCAGATGTCGAGCGCACATCTCTACGCAAGTAGGAGCCTGGAGCCGCAGGCGGCCATACGCCATAGAGATAGAAATGAACTGGACCCGATCTCCGTCGCCTACACCGTTTTATTTAACCCGCATATTTTACTTGCTTCTTGCGTAAGTGCCACATTGTAATGTGCGCTGCTTATTTCTTGACCGGTTCAGTTCTTATTGCCGTTGTATTTTATTCCTTAGCGCATTAAAGATTATTTGTCACTAATAAAAAAAGAGAGGTAATATATTAGAAGGTAGAGAAGGTGGCCTGATCTAGTACGCCCTGGCCTTCTACTCTGCATTGGGGACAACGCAACAGGGGAAAAAGAGTGATGAAGCATGATGATGGGGATAAGAATGAGTGATCCGTATATACATAGTAAGACATGACTGCTTGCGCAAAGGGGACATGGACGCTAGTAATCATATTTCATTACGGTTGATACCAGCTAGCCCAACTGTCTGCCTTAACGCCTATATACCGTTTGATAACTATAATGCTAGCTTCCCTACACTGCAGTTAGCCCAACTTATGGCAGCTATTTACTTCTGCAAAACAGCGTGCTATGACGCAAGATGTCTACTCAGCTCTCCTGTCATAATAGTCAAACCCAACACCTGTAACTGGGACCTCGCCTCCACTTGAAACGTGACAGGGGCCGCCATTAGTTGGGCATATGCTGTGCAGGGAAACGCACTCGAGGATTATTAAATGTGTCTAATAGTCGCATAATGGAAAGAAGCCACTTTAGCTGCATTTAATAGTCGCTTTTCATAATCCGCAACTTTGCACATTGGTATACCGAACGTCTAGCATCCAGTCCATTTCTATTGAAAAAATGACCTTGTAGCATTTGGTAATTCTGTACGGTCGCCTATTTCGGGTGAAATACAGCTTTCACCTATTGCTTGTACTCCCATGTCAGCCAGCCTAGAGGCCGCCGTCTACTGCTGTGGCACGAATGGAGGACAGTCGCGAACTACTAGGTGTTCTAATCTCTGATACGTTAGACAGCGCTCACAGTTCGAGCTGTACGCACGACTGAAAGGGTTCGCGTAGCGCCGAGTTAAGTCGGCGAACAGGTGAAACCTGCGCAGTATACTGGCACCGTTGCCGTTTATCCCAGCCGGGAGGAAAAACTCCTATCACTCTATTTCCCGCAGATACCTGCACTGATGGCCTGTTTGAGACCAGTATGTTGCTGTGCAATCTCGCATGAGTGACCTCAAGGAAGAGATGACATCAGTTCGTGGTATATATAACGAACAAACAGAGAAATGTTGCCGTCCCTATACAAGAGCCAGCGTCCTTAACTTTCCTTTCCTCCTCGTCTCTCTCTCTCTCTTTTCTTTACCCTTTCTCGGAATTTCCTCCCCCTCGGTCACACTGCAAGTTTCCGGTGCGAACCAGTGTGGTCGCCGAAAGCACATCCGATTTCGGTCCGCTCTAGTAGGCAGACTTCGAGGAAGTATGACCTGCTACGGAATCGTCCACTGATCATGATCACCCACGGAATCTTGGATTCTTGACAACATTCAAAGAATACGGGCTCCCTGTGTTCAGTGGGCGTAAGTTCGAATTTTCACGCAGCTGCTAATGCGCACATGTGGTGTCTAGCTCGTCGGATAAATACTTGTGTCGATATCAAACACAAGCAACGGCTCTCAGACAACAACGCATCATTTTTCAAGTACTTATAAAAATGCCGATTAATCGATTAAAAAATCACAGCGAAAGCAATTAATCGATGAAAGGCTAAATCGACGAACGATTAACGATTAAAAAATTTAATCGACCATCCCTAATCCAGTAGTTATTGCTAGAAGGAAAACGCAGATAGTAGTGAGTTTTAGTATATCGGAAAGCAGCAAACGCAAAGATTTAGCGTAAGGTTAACGTTACCGTGGAACACACCGCGCATGCGCAGAACGTTAACGTATACGATACCCTTACGTGCCTACGATATTTTCGGAAGATATCGTTTAACGCTAACGCTCACAAAGGGACCCGTACGGCTGGCAAGATGGCGGCGTCGGTCGAAGTGAGACCACTCGCTTCAGATCTGTCGGGACATCGGCCTGCATTGTTAAGCTCATTCATTACCCGCTCATGCTCTTATTTGCCTTAGGTTTGGCTAATTAAGCTTCGCCAGCCGTGTATTGGTGACAATGTGTCGCCGTTTTCAAGATACGCTCTCAGTAAGCGGCACACAAGGCTTAAAATGCGAGTGCACTCGCTTTCACGGCCTTTGAGACTGCGCGTGCCGGCGCTCGAAATCTCAGAGGCCATGTCGCTTTGCTCACGTTTACGGTAGTCTCGTCGAGATGGCGGCACTGCCACCGGGGCTTTTTTTTTTCTTTTTGTACATCGGCTATTTCAAGCTACAACCAATTAAATAAAGCCGAGACGAGTAGTGTGGTGCATTACTGTATGTATAATGCTTGAAATGACAGTATTGTTTGGCGAAGTATTCCTTCAGTCACAAAGGCGACTTGGATAAGCCAGCCTTCGCAGGCACATGCACAGATGCGCACCCCCTGGGCACTGGAGAAATGTTGCAGAAGCTCCGGGGAACTGATGACAAGTGGAAAATCCGCCTTCTCAAAGCGGAAATGTCGGCGAAATTTCTCGTATACGGCATAGCCTCGACGACATGGACTGCCATGCGTAGCTTCTCTGGTTTCCAAAGTATAAATTAAGCGCTCCTATCTCATCGCAACTTCGAAATGACAGGCAGTACGGGTCAGAAAGGAGACTCGATGGCGGCATTTTGAAACTAAGCGATGTTTTTCGGGTCTGCCGACACAGCACTAACAACACACTTACACGATACTGGCTCAATGATTTTGTGGCGCACTTAGGGATTTAATAAGAGTTGTTTTGAGGTGTAGTTGTCGCCGTACATGCCTTTGCGTTAGCTTTAGCGTTTCGCTCTCTTCCGCTATACTAAAAGTCTAGTTTGTGCCGCTAAGTGCACCCAGCTTTACCGTAACGTTAACCTTAACGCTAAATTTTACGTTTGCTGCTTTCCGATATACTAAAACTCACTGCTACTATTTGTTGCGGGTGTCAACTAATGGATACCCTACACTAAGGAAATAGCAAAACAGTCAGTGCATTGATATTCTGCCCCGAAGTCCCCCTAAATCAAGGCCGTCGCTGTGAACTGGTGCTTTGCAGGCGGCGATTTTCTGTAAAGGTGGATGATAGAAATTGGTGCAGCGTTATGACGGGTGCATATATACACACGCACACGAGTGTCCTTCGTAAGCTAGAATTAGTCTCGTGCACCCTTCTTCACATTACGTCTTCACAGCACCCGTCATGACGCTGCACCAATTTCTATCATACATCTGTACAGAAGATCGCCGCCTGCGAATCGCCATGTTCACAGCCACGGCCTTGATTTCGGGGGGGGGGGGGGGGGGTGATTGATTTCCACTGGCCGAAACGTCGGACCAAGTGTGCAAAAAACGTAGTACGTCGTGTTCGAGAATTCTTCCGAGTAATTGGAGAGTTTTTCTGGCGCACGAGTACATTCGCAATCTCGCCGCGCATCCGGTACTTCCCTGTAACGATCGCGTGCGGTTATCGGCGCGACATATCCGCTCTTGATGGGATAGTGGTGAGCAAGCCGGATTAACCTGGCGTGGCAAAAAAAAACAAAAAAAAACAAAAAAAACCCGCATCTTCCCGAAGGGAACCCTGAGGGGATGCGAAGCATCTTGGGGGGGGGGGGGGTCCGTTGTTTTAATCGCGTAGACGAAGGTGAAACGGTTAACGAAAGTCTTTATTGAGCAGCGTCTAGTACTTGAGGTGCGCACTTTGCTTTGATGAGGATGGCTTTGCGGTCGCTGAAGTGAACCGTGAGGGGATCTTGGTGTAGTGGGTGGATCTTGAAATTGGTGAAGACGTGATCAGTGCATGTGCCGTGAATGGTAGTTGGCTGTTGTTTTTGGTCGTCGTGTGATACGTGTTGCAGCGAGTGGTGTGATGACATGTACTGAACTATCCACTCGCTGTTCATGACGTTGACATTAAAGTCGCCAATTAATGAGCATGAAAGGATGTGTGTCTGTGTATTGCTTTTGGTAGTCACCCATGGCCTCGTCGATGTACACTGGTCAACACGATCATGTCTATAACGACGGAGCGTCGTGCTCGGAACTGCACGAGCGACATCTACAGTTGGAAACGGCCCACATCCGAGCATGCGCATCGCCACTGATGCGCTTGCCTTGCAGTTTCCGTCCTCGTTGATCTCCGCGGCCGCGACAACTGCTTTGGCCGGCAGAAGCGCTGTCAGCCATATAGCGCCGGAAAAAAAAAAGTGCAATCACCCGGATCGGCGCGTTTTATACTGAGTACTTATTCTCGGTTTGGTATCATATCATTCAGGAAATGCGCGGCATAATGTATATTGCGCAACGCTCTGTGAATTTTTCATAGCGCATTGCGTTTATTGCCGTGTGCTGTCATTTAATTTCGTAAACCTACTATTAACTGTAACTCGCGAAAGATGCGTTGACTGCGACTAAATGTAGTTTGGATTGCCCGTACATACGACGATCAGTCGGTCCTTCGTTGGTTGTAGCCCTCTCTGGCCGACTACGTAGCGTATCGGCAAGCCGACCTTTCTTACAAAAATGCTTCGAGCACTCTACCGGCCGAAAGACAGCTTCCGAGCAGCCCGACGCAAAAAAAAAAAAGAAAAAAATAACGGAAAACTTTGTACCGTTCATAAGTGGGCTTAAATCTGTTGTTAGGACAATGTGACCGCGAACTGAGAATTAGAACGCAGCACAGCCTGCATCGGGCGCTGCCAACAATACGCTTCGTTTCTTTTCTTTTTTTTCTTTCTTTTGTTATTGCGCTAAACCGTTGACAGCGCTACTGACGGCCAAAGCGGTTGTTGCATTCGCGGTGATAACCAAGGGTCGAGAATGCAAGGCAGGTGCGTCAGTGGCGCTGCGCATGCTCAGATGTGGCCCATTTCCAACTGTAGATGTCGCTCGTGCAGTTCCGAGCGCGACGCTCCGTCGTTATAGATATGAGAGTTGACCACTGTATACGTCTCCACGGCTGTGCGCGAGAGGTTGGGTGCAAGGTACATTAGACATTTTTAGTTTAGCGCGTTAGCGTGATAGCGGGGCTATGGGAATAGCGTTACCGTACCGCAAACATTCGTTGCCGAAACGAGCTTTAGTTGATCGGAGAAGCGTTTACGGCCCGATAGCTGTGATTGTGGCGCCATCTAGCTAAGGATACGTGCGTTAAAAAAAAGGTGAAAAAAAATAAAGCTTGAAATGCTCACGTACACTCCCGCGTGCAGCGGCATTCTAACTTTTCGAGAATAAAGAGCTAAAAAAAAAACAAAAAACCCGCATCTTCACGAAGGGAACCCTGAGGGGATGCGAAGCATCTTGGGGGGGGGGGGGGGGTCCGTTGTTTTAATCGCGTAGACGAAGGTGAAACGGTTAACGAAAGTCTTGATTTTATTGAGCAGCGTCTAGTACTTGAGGTGCGCACTTTGCTTTGATGAGGATGGCTTTGCGGTCGCTGAAGTGAACCGTGAGGGGATCTTGGTGTAGTGGGTGGATCTTGAAATTGGTGAAGACGTGATCAGTGCATGTGCCGTGAATGGTAGTTGGCTGTTGTTTTTGGTCGTCGTGTGATACGTGTTGCAGCGAGTGGTGTGATGACATGTACTGAACTATCCACTCGCTGTTCATGACGTTGACATTAAAGTCGCCAATTAATGAGCATGAAAGGATGTGTGTCTGTGTATTGCTTTTGGTAGTCACCCATGGCCTCGTCGATGTACACTGGTCAACACGATCATGTCTATAACGACGGAGCGTCGTGCTCGGAACTGCACGAGCGACATCTACATTTGGAAACGGCCCACATCCGAGCATGCGCATCGCCACTGATGCGCTTGCCTTGCAGTTTCCGTCCTCGTTGATCTCCGCGGCCGCGACAACTGCTTTGGCCGGCAGAAGCGCTGTCAGCCATATAGCGCCGGAAAAAAAAAAAAGTGCAATCACCCGGATCGGCGCGTTTTATACTGAGTACTTATTCTCGGTTTGGTATCATATCATTCAGGAAATGCGCGGCATAATGTATATTGCGCAACGCTCTGTGAATTTTTCATAGCGCATTGCGTTTATTGCCGTGTGCTGTCATTTAATTTCGTAAACCTACTATTAACTGTAACTCGCGAAAGATGCGTTGACTGCGACTAAATGTAGTTTGGATTGCCCGTACATACGACGATCAGTCGGTCCTTCGTTGGTTGTAGCCCTCTCTGGCCGACTACGTAGCGTATCGGCAAGCCGACCTTTCTTACAAAAATGCTTCGAGCACTCTACCGGCCGAAAGACAGCTTCCGAGCAGCCCGACGCAAAAAAAAAAAGAAAAAAATAACGGAAAACTTTGTACCGTTCATAAGTGGGCTTAAATCTGTTGTTAGGACAATGTGACCGCGAACTGAGAATTAGAACGCAGCACAGCCTGCATCGGGCGCTGCCAACAATACGCTTCGTTTCTTTTCTTTTTTTTCTTTCTTTTGTTATTGCGCTAAACCGTTGACAGCGCTACTGACGGCCAAAGCGGTTGTTGCATTCGCGGTGATAACCAAGGGTCGAGAATGCAAGGCAGGTGCGTCAGTGGCGCTGCGCATGCTCAGATGTGGCCCATTTCCAACTGTAGATGTCGCTCGTGCAGTTCCGAGCGCGACGCTCCGTCGTTATAGATATGAGAGTTGACCACTGTATACGTCTCCACGGCTGTGCGCGAGAGGTTGGGTGCAAGGTACATTAGACATTTTTAGTTTAGCGCGTTAGCGTGATAGCGGGGCTATGGGAATAGCGTTACCGTACCGCAAACATTCGTTGCCGAAACGAGCTTTAGTTGATCGGAGAAGCGTTTACGGCCCGATAGCTGTGATTGTGGCGCCATCTAGCTAAGGATACGTGCGTTAAAAAAATGTGAAAAAAAAATAAAGCTTGAAATGCTCACGTACACTCCCGCGTGCAGCGGCATTCTAACTTTTCGAGAATAAAGAGAAATAATATATACGAACCAAGCACCAAGAGCATAAATTGACATGTTGCAGAAACGTAAACAGATGCTCTCTCGCTAGGCCTAGCAACGTTCGAAATGGGAAGCGATCTCGAAAATTCGGCTAAGTTATCCCTAATACTGCGTCGTCGAAGCTACCTGAAGACAAGCGAAGCCATTCTGAACAGTCATTTGCTGCGAACGAAGTGAATCCTGCCACAGCAACGTCAAATTCAACTCGAGGCGGGCGTCCGAAACCGCCGCCATGTTTTACGTGAACTACGATAAACACGTAAACACGGTAACGGTAAGTCTGCGAAATACCGTGTGCACGCTAAACGGTATCGGCCGTTTACGGCACTGCGCATGCGCATTTCCATCCCGCTATTCGGGTAACTACGCTATTACGCTAAGCCCGATAAACTAAAAATGTCTATTGTCATGACGTTAACGCCGTGGACGGTAACGGCACAATGCTCGCCGTTGCTACGTTGGTCAGCAGTGGGGCGCAGTTGTAGGGCCCTCGCGCTGACGGAACGTCATCGGACCATCACACTTCATCGGAAGCATCAACGGAGTCAAGCGGAGTGAACCGAAGCAAGCGCTGAACTGAACGCGTGCAGCGCTCTACCCGCTTTATATTCACACTTGGAGAGGAGACTAGAGGAGGAGAGTAGCGCATGCGCCGCGAGAGCAGAAGCGAGAACGCAGAAGCGCAACCAGGTGGTAGGAGAGAAGTGGAGAGAGTAAGAGAGTGGAGAGAGGGAAGGAGGAGAGTTGCGCACGCGCAGTGTGAGTGCGGACGCCGACGCCGCGGGAGATGCCCCCGCCAAGAAATGCTTCGCATTAAAAAAAATTGCCGCCAGCTTGTCACTAGCGGTGCCAAGTATGAATAGCGACACTGGCAGGTTTTATTAGGTCAGCTTAGTTTAGCTTTGTTCTGCATGGCTCTTATGGGGATGCTAGGCTTCGGCTAGTAGCTACGTTATAGCCGACCAGCCTCGGTATTTCTTCGAAGTCGCTTGGCTTGGTTCAACCGTTCTCGGTATTCCAGGTCAGCCAGGCGACGTCGCCTACACTTGGCTTCCTTGACGAGGACCAGTGGACCGGCGCAAAGGAGTTTCCTGTCCCTATCGGCTTAAGGTATGTTCGATCTACCATGCACGGCGTGAACTAGTTCTAGGGAGTTCATATTAAAGTGGTGTCGGTGCTGACCCATGCAGCGCCAGTTCAACAAGTGCAGGCCCTAGGACGACACTAGCGCCTAAAACGAATGCCGTAGTGCAGGTAGTGCAAGCCTTTCGCTACTGCTCCGCACTTCGCACCTATTTGTTCGCGTTGATCCAGCTGTTGTTCCTTGCCTGCACACTTTTGATAGGTGTTGCGTGCACAAACTGGCTAATTGCGTTAGAGCTATGGATTGCGTTGCACCATCTGCAGCCATGCATCATTCGAACTATTGTCGAACTGATGAACTCCCACAGATTGGTTTCTGGTGTTTTACGTCCCAAAACAATGCCCAAAGTTAAACCAGCTGCGATTATGAGAGACGCCGTAGTGAAGGGGCTCCGGAAATTTTGACGACCTGGGGTTGGACTGTGCAATATCAGCGCACGTTAAAATGTGCTCCGACGTCGCACAGTACACGGGCCTCAACATTTCGCCTCCATAGAAATGCAGCTGCCACGGCCAGGATTCGATCCTGCGACCCTCGGATGAGCAGCCGAGTAGAGCCACTAGACAAATACAGACTCCGACAGCGAAGACGAAGAGTTCGACGATGTCGTCACCAGTTCTCGCTCTCAAACTAGGATACAACGCAACAGAATTCCGAGGTACTTTGAGGAAGTCTTGGCAGGCGCGCGACTCCCGTCTTCATTCGTGATCGGCGTCAATGTCGTCAGTACGCCACTGATTGACACGCGTATGTCGCCTGCTGTCATGGCTGAAAATGTTTCTGCACGAACGGCACTAGCTCACGTCAGTGCAGGTAGTGCAGGGATCTGTCTGAACTAACCCTGCACGATATCTACACTCGTTTAAAACGAACGGATAAGTTCAGAAGGCGCCATTTTGCACTGCCAAAACGAATGGTTGAGTGCGACACCACAAGAATTAGTTCCAGCAGTGCAGGTAAATCGAACGGACCTTTAGCAGGCCTCTCGCGCTGAGCGGCTTTCTCTTCCGGCGTCAGGTTACGCTTTGGTCTTGCCATGTCTCGTTAGAGCAGCGAAGTTGCAAGTTGTTCCTACTTGTGGACATGCATGCGAGCGCGCGTTTCCTTCAGCGCGATTAGCGTTTGGCGAAGCTCTTCGAATGGCGTTCTGATGAAACACCTCGGCCTTTATGTGCACGCGCACTTATTTCATGATAGTTGTATCGACGATCTCGTAGCTCTGCCAAGCATAAACAGCTTCACTGTTAAAATACCCCCTTAATACTCTATTTTTTCTTAGTGTGGTTCGGCGCTGTCCACAAGTTTGCACTTACGAAAGACGGAAGAAAATAAGAGCAAGACAATATCGTAGTCTTTCTTTTCGTGTGAACTTTTTGGTTGGTCGCGCATTCTTTATTTTTCGAGTACCATTCACATCATCCGAAACACATAAAAACAAACAAAAGTTGAAGTCTCGTCGAATATTCACATTAAAATCATTGCATAAATGACAAGGCGTTTGGAAGAGGAAAATATGTTGAGAGAAAAGAACCCCATTATTTCTGGTGAAACAGGGGACGAAACCTACAAATCTAGCCCAGATCTTTCCTGCCACTTGTGTGAACATTATAGCCAAGATCCATTAAGCACTCAGTGCCTGGCAAGTCTTAATACTGGTTTTAATGGAGGTGCACAAAACGGCAGACGGGAGACTTCGTAGCACACTCGAGCACATAGCACACCTGAGTTTATAGATACACTTGTTCGCAAAGGCAAAGCAACGGAAACGTTTTTCATCAAACAATCACACGTTGCGCGTACGCGACATAAGCTTCAGATGAGCATATCACACTGAATATGGAGCGCGTGCTCTCCCTGTGGGCGAAGGAAAAAAAAAAAGAATCCATGCATGGTTTGAAAATAATGATAACTGAAACTGACACATATTCGGCTCGCTACCGATTGCACCAAGCGAAAATATTTGCTTAAACTGTCGAACTTGCAAACCAACAGGGCTGGTCAGAGCCTAAGTACATGCCACTGAAAAGAACTGAGGTAATAGCTGTGAGGCGAGGTTATAATCAGTTCATGGTCACTGCCTTCGACATGCGCGATGCACACTGATGAAAACTCATTTACATATATTCCTTAAGATTTATTTGCAAGAAGCTGCCACATTTGACGTCACTGCTTATGGGATGCACAAGGGGTTCCGACCATACAAGGCTTAAAACAAAGGCCGCCACTGAAAAGTACGTGAGAGCACTGCATTAAAATGGAGGCGGTCGTTGACTACACCGCGAAGCATACAGACGAACAGCGCGCTACGAGGCACGCAGGCATGACAGCTCAAGTCTGTAGGGGCACACTTGTTCCGGAGCGTAGGCTGCCGAACGTGTTTTCGCCACTGTAGGCGAGGTAGAGGAAACCGTCGTCGTCGTGGTACGTGGCGTATAGGTCTCCCATGCTGAGGCTGCGAGCAACGAGAACCGCACTCAACGACGAGCACTCATTGACAAATTGGCCACGTTAATCCTTGCTGCAAATTATATGTGCAAATGTGGAACTAAGAGGGTATGGTACATGTCGGGAAAATTGTTTCCAGTGTCCGGAAATAGGGGATGCACCAACGCGACTAATGTTTTGCTAGTGCTACCTTTCTGATGGAATAACACTGACGTATGAGAGGGCTGACGAATATGGTTCGTGTGACGTTTCGTATAAAAAGAAAAAAAAAGCGAGATTCAATGCTTAGACGAAGTGTTTGCATCTATTATTTTGGCAAAGTACGGCAGTGGCATACCGGTCTATGCTGTGCGCATGCTTCAAACTTGGCAAACTTAAATGGTATACTGCGCTTCGAAAACTTGCGAGTCATCAGTTTGGATAATTTTATGTATCGATATTAACAAACATATTGCCGTCATATTAGATATGTGATTCGAACATGTGGCTCTTAGCCGTATGCACATCATTTCGACTTCAGGACGGCCACGGATCAAGCACAGCTCATTTGTGTGTGTGTGTGTGTGTGTGTGTGTTTTGAAGGAACCAATGAAACCAAATGAGAAAAAAGGTTCAAGCACAGCTCATTTGTGTGTGTGTGCGTGCGTGTGTGTGTGTGTGTGTGTGTGTGTGTGTGTGTGTGTGTGTGTTTGAAGAAGGAACCAACGAAACCAAATGAGAAAAAAGGTGGGAGCTAACTGTAGACAAATGCACGCAGCTTTGACACCGCGGCTCTTTGAAATCGTGTAGTGTAAATATGAGGAACTAATCGTGTATGCAAGGTTAATTTCAATCACTGAAACATAGTAACTAGCGCCTGTAAGTGCTTGGACCAGGAGCCACACGTGCAGTTCGTGTGCGATGAGTGCGTGTGCAGCTGGGTCTCGCAGATGCTGTCGTGGCAGATGTTAATGGTGCACCAAAATATTTTAGTCTTATCGCGAATTCTTATGAACACAAGTACACACAGTGGGTGGGAGTTTTAGTCAAACATGACATCTGATCGAGGCTCCAAATCTGCCTCAATTGGATTTTGTACACCTTATACTTTTTCATAGTGCACAAGCACGCCCCCTCCCTTGCATTCAACTTGTGAAACCTGCTCTAACGGCTAGCGGTCACATCGCTACGAAACCGCGCTCTGCTGCCAAGCAACATCTACCGCCATAGACAACCGAAGCTTGACACAAAAGGAATGCTCACCTGGATTGGGGCATAAGGCGGCCAACGAAGACGAAGAGTGCCTTCTCCGGCGAGAGATGGATGCGCTTGCGCACGATCCACATAAACTGCGCCACCGTGATGTCATTGGGCACCAGGAACTTCTGCTTGTCTATGGAGGGAACGTGTGAGTTGGGCGCCCGCTCCACGATCACCTGAAGAAGAGAGTATTGCGCGCAAAAGTGCATGTACTCGCAATAGCCGTGAGCCTCTAGCGATCGATATTCAAGTTATTCTGCAGAGCTACAAATCATACTGCGAAACTGCGCATTAGTAACATATCACGGCAATGCAAATTTCGCCTCCCAAGGACTATCGCAATACCTTAACTTCACATCATACATGGTACAGCGAAACCCTCACGTAATCTGGCGTACAGCTGTACTCGGATAACGGAGCGATGATAGCACAGCAAAGGAATTCAGGACTATCCTAAAGCGAGGGCGCAGCCCACGGTTCGGGCTGAATAAGGAAGTTGGGAAGCAGGCCCTAGCCGTGCTCGGGTCCAGCCCGGGCTTCAGCTAGGCCTATTAGAGGCTCGGTTACTTAGAACTTCGCTGAACTACTGTCGGCTAAAAATGGCCACCTTTGGTTCAGTGCACGTGCTGAGTTACGGAAAACTAGGTGTAGGCAGGCCACCGCGCCGCAAACGGCCGTAAGCTCCACCGATTAGTGCATGTTAGCGGAGCTTCTTCGTGCACGGAGAGACAATAATAGGGAGTTTGAGAATTGGGGCCCCAAGGAGCTTGGGTCCCCAAGCTCCTTGGGGCCCCAATTCTCAAACTCCCTAGTACCAGTGACCTCCACGAACAGCCTACGCCAAACATTTAGGTGCGAAGCACTTTATGCGCTCGGACTGTCGGCATCTCCTGTCGTTGTCGTCACGGTAAAGCAAGCTATGGTAAAAATTGGCCGCGTATCTCCGTGCTTCGCTGCAAATGCCGTCGAAAGACGATAGCCTTCTACCGGCCGTACTACATGAGTCCCGTTTCGCGTGTTTCTATTCCCCCGAGGAGTTGCGCAAGCGAGAGGGAAAACGAAGAGACGCGAGGAGAGAAAGGGACCGGCCGGAGTGGCGGGCGGCCGTTCCCTGCCTTCCGTTCGGCACGATGGATGGATGGATGGATGGATGCTATGAGCGTCCCCTTTGTAACGGGGCGGTGACATGTGGGCCACCAGGCTCGTAAGAAGACTTAAGAACTTTTTTTCTCTCTCTTTAAATTTTCCTCATGCCTTTTAAATTTACTTCACTCAAATCGATCATACTATAGCAAAAAACGGAAATTCATAGCCCAGTTCCCTGCCCCTTATGGCAGAAAGTCCATATTTTTCCCTATAATTATTTTTGTCCGTTCTCTCTAGTTTTCTGCCACCAGTATTCTAACCGTCTCTTACTTATTTCAATCGCGGCTATGTTCAGCTTCCAGTTGTTCACCCTAAAACCCAAGGCTTCCTGTAGCGCGAGATAAGGGCGCCATCTGGCCATGGTTACGGGAAACGCAAGAAGCTTGCCTAGTACAGGAAACGTCCGCTTTTGCGCATCCTAACAAGCACTAGGGTCTTTAGAATTATGCATCTATGTATTTTCTACTAAAGGAACATACCGTCCAATACATACGTATTGATGTTGCGCCTCAGATATGCGTAATATTTGCTTTTTGGCCGACTGTATTCAGAAGTATGAAGGTAGCCACCAGTTCAAGCTGGGTGGTCGTTGAGGAAGGGGTTCACCTTTCGCAGCAGGACAGACACACAACCCCTCCCCCCCCCCACACACACAGACAGACCAAAATTTGTGCGTTGAAGTATCCCAAGAAAGACTATCGTCTTTAAAAAAAGAAATCCACACACACTTCGTAACGGTGTGCGTATGTTACTAGAATACGGCCACCACGGTGGGTTCGGGCTTAGTGAGCCACAGGGCCTCGTACGTCGTCGCCTATCTCACGCTCCCTTGCACACGTGCGTCCGAACGGCAAAGTCATTGAGCGCAGCGTGGCAATGACGCAGTACTGATCTCAGATCAACCGCAACACTATTTCCCTACGGTGACACCGCAAACACTGCAACACCGCCCGCAGCAAAAGGCGCGGGAGAAGCAAAGGGCTTCGCCACGCCACGGGCGAAAATACAAATGGCGCCGCTAGCACGTCACCACGGGCAACGGCTCGCGGAGACACGCCGCGAAGGGAAAAGTGGTCCCTTGCGACTTTGCTGCGCACTCGCACGATCGCTGACCAATGGGCCCAATAGTCCGAGTATGGGGATGGTGCACTTGTAACTGGATGGATGGATGCTATGAGCGCCACCAGGCTCGTAAGAAACTTTAAGAACTTTTCTTCTTTTTCTCTCTTTAAATTGTCCTCGTGCCTTTCAAATCTGCTTCAATCAAATCGATCATACTATAGCAAAAACGGAAATTCATAGCCCAGTTCCCTGCCCCTTATGGCAGAAAGTCCATATTTTCCCCTATAATCATTTTTGTCCGTTCTCTCTAGTTTTCTGCCACCAGTATTCTAACAGTCTCTTACTTATTTCAATCGCGGCTATGTTCAGCTTCCCGTTGTTCGCCCTAAAATCCAAGGCTTCATGTAGGGTGGGGCCCAAACGTACACCTGGGTGGATATTTCCGCATGTAATCAGAACATGCTCCGTCGTTTCCCTATCTTCCTCACGGCATGTGCAACTGGATGGATGGATGGATGCTATGAGCGTCCCCTTTGTAACGGGGCGGTGACATGTGCACCACCAGGCTCGTAAGAAGATTTAAGAACTTTTTTTTTCTCTCTCTCTCTTGAAGTTGTCCTCACTCTCCGCCGACGGGAGCGCCGATCGCGGCGGCACGCTCGTCCTTGGGGTGATAGAAGCTGCGGTCGCAGGGCTGGCGGTAGCTTTAGAACCGAGTTATTCGCGTTTTCCTGTGGTTTTTTTTTCTTCCAAAGGTCCTCGTACTACGTACGGCTCGGTGTTCAGCAACAAGATTTGTTGTGTCCTCGGCCGTAACGATACTTATTTCAGATCACCAGAGACAAATATTTATAGCTTCCAGAAAGCTCAATGCTGAAGGAGAAGCGCGGTCGCTTGGGCGAGAGTTCCGTCGACGCTCTTTACTCAGCAGACGACATGTGTTGCTAGTTTGCAATGTGACGGGCATTCTGTCCCCCGGCATTCTGCGTGGAGTACGTGAAAGGTGGGTTGTCAACGGGAGGGAGTTGGTGCGCGCATTTCGGCAACGGTCTTATACTAGCAGACGACATGTGTCGTCAATTTGCAACGGTTCGCGCTGTTTTTAACGAGCTGCTTGTGCGGGATACCAGGCTGCGACACGCATAGCCGTTTGGATTAAGGCGCTCCGTACATTTCGCTCGCGGCCTGCGCTGCTGCCCCTTTTCCTTGTTTTTTTTTTTGTCCTAGAGCCCCGTCACGCATTTGAATGTTACGCTTGGTCTTTCCTTTCGTTGGTACTCCGACCAGAACAAGGATCGCCGTCAATCTACTGGAGTGCCTCTTGCAAAAAGAAAAAAAAAAGAAGGAAAGAAAGAAGAAAATCTCGCTAAAAACGGACTGTGTGCCTCTTGCATGCGCCTGCCGGCTTAGATGCCGTACGAAGAAGTTGAGGCACCGGATAACAAAAGCCACTGATAGGCGTCCTGCTGTTTTCTTTCCATTCGTGTTTCTCTTTCTTTCCCTTTGGCTTCTAATAGAATCTTTCAAAACGAGTTAGAACCGTATTACTTAGTTCAGCCTTCATTATTTAGAAATAAATAAATGGACGTACCCTGTCGACGCTTCCTGCACCGGCCCCGCGTTTTCTCACTTCGTATAAGTACGATTAACGGAAATAAACAGATCAGGTCTTGCAGTCCGTGGCTTCACAGCTCCTCTTTCCGACACGCGTACACAAGCACTATGCTCACACGTGATGGATACAGCTACAGACTCACTGCTTTATTGTGGAGCCTCTTATGGGAGGAGGAATAAACATTTTTCAGAAACGGCGATTTTCGCCCGAGGTGGGCGGCTCTCTCAGTCCAGAAAGCCGTTGGCTGATGCCGCGGCCCGTGCCCGGTCCACCAGACTTCTATACATACCAATAACAAATAATTACAAATTAACAAGGATCACATTAAAAATCACTTTTGCTTTCCAGCCTGGCAATCTTAGAACTTTCGGAGTATTTTTGTAGTGTTTTGTCTCCCGCGTTCGGGAGACACATCGGCCGGTCACCACGCTTCTGTCCGCAGACACTTCAACTTGATGCACATGGCCTGCTTCGTATAAAAACTTTCCTTTAGCAATATTATCCTTACGAATGAAATTTTGCAAACCTTCTACGGTCTTAAAACCAGTAAGAAGCTGCGGCGGAACACACGCAGACGAGGCCACCTCCGCAAAAGCAGGCACGCACGCGGTGCGGGAGGGAGCCTTATCACCCCAACGACGCAGAAGCGCCCGCATTGGCGCTGAACGCAGGGGGCGACTATAGTTACTGTACATGTTCCCCTTGGGGAAAAAATACCCGCATTTCCCCGAAGGGGAGTATGAGGAAGTGCGAAGCACGGGGTGATGCTATGAGGGGGCGCGCGCGACTAAACTGCAGAGCCGAGCGAAGGAGACGGCAGCGAGAGAGCACGCGCCAGCCGACCCACGGAGGTCTGGCCGTTTTTAAGTGCAAGGCACTTTTACTGATGATGATGATTAAGTGTAATTAATGATTTAAAGTGTTGTCATGATGCATTTGTACACACACACACACACATTTATATATGAAGTAGTATTTATTTTTTTTACACTTCACGCTTTTCGTATGATGCATTAATGCACCTCGCGAGTGCGTCACACACACACACACATACACACACTACACACGTCACTACAGGCCGAGGGTGAGTGCAAACCTAACGGGGGGAGAGGCACACCAGCTGCGCGGAGAGGGTGCGAGGAGCTGGCGCGGCGCGCGCAGCCACGGCGCGCAGGCGCCAGCTGCACAACGCGCCGTGACGTCACGGCGCGGAGAGCGGTGCGGAGCCGGCGCGGGGCGCGCGCAGCCACGGAGCGGAGGGCGGAGCGCGCGCAGTCACGTGGGGCGTGACGTCGCTGCGCCGTTGCTACAGACGCTCCTCTCCGCTCCTCGCGCCGTTGCTAGGGGAGAGGAGGAGCGCGGATGCCGGCGGAGTTTTCGGGGTCGTGCATTCGCACTTAAAGGGGCCCTGAAACGCATTTTACGCACATTGATTTTATTGCACATTTGCTTTGTGTGGGACTTGACGATGACCGAAACACCAGTGAAAGCGGCGAAATTGAACCGTATTATATTTTAATTTGTACCTGAAATCGGGTTCCGCGCTGACTGCAGCGCCATACATCAACAGTTTCTCCGAGCGGATATGACATCACCATGCTGCTTTGCTGCAGGTTCTGATTGGCCGGGAACAGTAGGGAATAAAAATATACATCGCAGATATCGATAATGCACCGAATATAAGAAATTCCAAATTCAGAACGTGTTTTATGCTTGCTAAAGGTACAAATTTGGGCTTTACAACTTCATTTTGCTTGTAACTGACACAAGGATCGCTGTGCGGCCCACGTGGTGGTTGTGGTAGGAAGGCCACAGAGGGCAGCACGGTTCCGGTTCTGCAAGATGTAAGCCGCATTTTGATTGGAAGCAGCATGCACGCCTCGGGATGCCGATATCTGTCGTCTGCTTTATTGTGGAGCCTCTTATGGGAGGAGGAATAAACATTTTTCAGAAACGGCGATTTTCGCCCGAGGTGGGCGGCTCTCTCAGTCCAGAAAGCCGTTGGCTGATGCCGCGGCCCGTGCCCGGTCCACCAGACTTCTATACATACCAATAACAAATAATTACAAATTAACAAGGATCACATTAAAAATCACTTTTGCTTTCCAGCCTGGCAATCTTAGAACTTTCGGAGTATTTTTGTAGTGTTTTGTCTCCCGCGTTCGGGAGACACATCGGCCGGTCACCACGCTTCTGTCCGCAGACACTTAACTTGATGCACATGG
This sequence comes from Hyalomma asiaticum, assembly GCA_013339685.2. Classification (NCBI taxonomy): domain Eukaryota; kingdom Metazoa; phylum Arthropoda; class Arachnida; order Ixodida; family Ixodidae; genus Hyalomma; species Hyalomma asiaticum. Next base: position 212,176,412 of record CM023481.1, read on the forward strand.
CCTGCTTCGTATAAACATTTTCCTTTAGCAGTATTATCCTTACGAATGAAATTTTGCAAACCTTCTACGGTCTTAAAACCAGTAAGAAGCTGCGGCGGAACACACGCAGACGAGGCCACCTCCGCAAAAGCAGGCACGCACGCGGTGCGGGAGGGAGCCTTATCACCCCAACGACGCAGAAGCGCCCGCATTGGCGCTGAACGCAGGGGGCGACTATAGTTACTGTACATGTTCCCCTTGGGGAAAAAATACCCGCATTTCCCCGAAGGGGAGTATGAGGAAGTGCGAAGCACGGGGTGATGCTATGAGGGGGCGCGCGCGACTAAACTGCAGAGCCGAGCGAAGGAGACGGCAGCGAGAGAGCACGCGCCAGCCGACCCACGGAGGTCTGGCCGTTTTTAAGTGCAAGGCACTTTTACTGATGATGATGATTAAGTGTAATTAATGATTTAAAGTGTTGTCATGATGCATTTGTACACACACACACACATTTATATATGAAGTACTATTTATTTTTTTTACACTTCACGCTTTTCGTATGATGCATTAATGCACCTCGCGAGTGCGTCACACACACACACACATACACACACTACACACGTCACTACAGGCCGAGGGTGAGTGCAAACCTAACGGGGGGAGAGGCACACCAGCTGCGCGGAGAGGGTGCGAGGAGCGCACGCCTGGGAGGCCGATATCTGTCGTTGCTTTTATTTTGATTTGTAAGTTGAATAACTGCGTTTGCCCTACACGAATCTCGAAAATCTTTTGACATTTACTCAGAACAATACAAAGACCCCCGTTTAGATGCAAAATCAGCGAGTAAAATTTATGGTTCAGGGCCCTTTAATATATACAGTAACTCTACGGACGACGGTGGAGCGGCCTGGCCTTGTGCACCATCCGCATGCATGGGCAAACTCCCTTCGCGTCCGCACAAGCGAGCACAAGGCACAGCCCTACGGCGTAGCGTTGAGAAGGGCAACGTAGGGTAGGCGTTCGCCGGTGGCGCACAGGCACCGCGGGCGGGCTCCGTCCGAGCGAGCTCAAGGAGCCGGCGAACAAGGAACGAAAGCGTGCTCACACTTCGGCTGCGAGAGGGAGAGTCGGAGAGAGCGAGGTGATAAGGTGAAAAGACTATTTGATGATCCGGTGGGCGACTATCCTAGCCCCGCGAGAGGAGGGGTCATTGCGATGCGGGCACACGTCACGTCGGCATGATGTCCTCTACTCAGCGAGCAGCCTTCGCTACTCCCGCCTTTTTCTGGCACCCGCGCCTGCCCCTGTGTTGGGGTGGGTGGTAGCGGGCACCTGGCGTTTTCGCTCGGGCGCTGCTACGCGGCGGAGTATCAAGACAGGAAGGGAGCTTTCGCCACTCCGGGACGAGGGCGGCGGCGAGCGTGCGGACACGGGTGGCGCATCGGGCCGAGGAGGTAGCCATCGCCCTGGCCCTCGTCGACCCCGAATGCGCGACAGTGCAGCCGGAGAGAGTCTCCCGTTTCTCCCCCGCGTCGCGCGCATGAAGTCTCGCGAGACTCGCGCGGCGCCACCATCGCGATCAGCCGCCGGGCGTTCGGGCAGACAAGACGCGCCGGCGCCACCGGACTCTCCGCTTAAAGCGTCATAGCGAATGGATAGAACGGGGAAGAAATGGTTGAGCGCGGTACGGCAGAATTAGGCAAACGCCCGTGCAATGTCGATGGGCATTCCCACAACATTACTAGAAGAATACCACCCGATAGGATTCGAACCTACAACTGCCCGGGATGCGACGATAGGAGCTGAAGTTCTACCGGTCACATCACCGACACATACGTGATACACGCAACAAACGGCCCTTATACCTTCGCTACACCTCTTTACAATTTGCGTCTTACTGATATCCGGTTGAAGCAAAGGTGTTTAGCAAGCAAAACTGCTCTATACATTAAAGGAGTACCGACACTAATTTTCGAAGCTGAATTTACTCCACCATACAACTCTCCTATATGCGCAGACAACTCTGAGCAAATGTTAAGCTCAGGAAATGCTGATATTTGAATTTGACGTCAAAGTCAATTTTCACATGGCGTGCCTACACTCTAAAAACTGCAGCCGGTTTCGCAGGAGTGAAACGACCCAGCTACTCTTGAGGGCATCGTTCTACTCTAGCAAAACGTCGGATGGAGTGAAATGTCCATACCTCTTGCGGCATGAGAGAGTAAAATGCACTTTCACTCCTCCTCCACCCACGTGGTCCTCGCGTTCGCAGCCGCAAACATGGCGGCTGGGGTGGGAGCGGACGTTTGAAGAAAACAACAGCCGCTTTGTGAAGTGTTTTTCGATAGAACTATAGCAGCGACCTTCCTACGACTTCCACGTACAAGCTTTCGCGTACAAACGCGTGCCGTGTACGTTTAATGAACGGTGCCTTCCTCGACTACGAGCCTCAACCGACGGGAGTCATAGCGAGCTGCCTCTCCTGTGTTTTTCCCCGATCGAACGGCCGTGCCCGCGCTATGTGAAACCCGCCAGCCTACACGCCTCGGATTCTTCGCTTACGTGTGCCAAACGAAGAGGAATACACTTTCAGCGACACAGTAAGCTGTTGTGATCGTCGACGGCTGGTCTCCGACGACTCACTGGATATAACTCATACATGTAAAGAAAAAGGCTTCGCTACGACTTAGGCATCGAGCCGTATGACGGCCATGAGCGCGTCGCGACGGTGAAAATACCGTGACTGCGATCCGTCCCGTTCGCAAGTCTGGTAAGTACAGCATAATACCCTAAACACTTCTGATGGCAGAGACTATATTTCATCTGTGTGCAGAATAACGAACAGCGAGGAGTGCATATTTTGTGATCGCCAGTGGTTGTTCGCCGTACAGACGTGCTCCATGGACTCGTAAGGGAACGCCGTCGGAATGAAGCGGGTGGTAGCGGAGCACCCGGGTGCCGCTTTTCTTCGCTGGCGTTGATGAAATTTAGCCGCTATTATGTTCGTACTCGCTTCCTCAGGTGCATTTTACATCGCGAACCCGCACTGCGAACTCGCGTTTGCCCGTAAAACGGAATGCCAGCTCATGATAGGAATGCGTTAATCTAAAAGACATTGTATATGTTCCGCGCGTTTAGATTAACAGATCTGTGTGGCGAGCGGCTACCTATGAGACAACGCTAAATATACACCTGTTCTGTGCATACTTTTTGTTTAGTTACGCAGAACAGTACCTTACCACTGGCGCTACATAGCAGGTCAAGTATAGCGGTTATATATACGGGACTGCAGTGTCAGACGGTGTATCGCGAGTGTGTTGTGGTCTTTGTGCTTTGCTGTGGTTGTGTTATTGGCGTGTATGTGCGTTCGTGTCATGTTAGCTTGTATGTTCTATGTTCAGTGTGATGTAATTAAATGCCTGCTAATTGTAGCATGGTCGAAAAACGCATTGGTTGTTTTTTCTTTTTTTGTTACTCCCTCTGGGAGTACCAGCACCCCGCTTGTTGGGGTAGTAGAGCTCTCTTCAAAAGAGTCTTCGAATCCCCTTCGGAGGCGTCTTACTACTCTCTCTTGGCGAGAGTACCGGTACCCTGCAATGGGGTTGATCTACTCTGTAAAAAGGAGTTAAATTTGGGACACGAAAGTACTCCCCCAAAGTGAGTGCCCAGCACTCCCTTTGTTTTTAGAGTGTACTGACATCGACACAAGTGTGACGTCAGGCTACAGTACCAATTTTGGTGACTTCACGCAGCAGTATGGCAAGTTGGGATGACGTCAGGTACAAAAACATGCAAAATGGCCGCTCGCGCGTCACTCTCGGTCGTCTGCTCTTGCTGTTCAGTCGCCATAGTTGAGTGCCCGTGAAGCGAGCGAGCGAAGTCGATCGAATTACCCTCTATCGTCGTGTGTGCCCGCGTATAATCGGAAGGCAGGGTCGCTATGGGGCCGGCATTTTGCCCCTGAAATGCCGCAGAGGTCTCGGGGCCACCTTAGCTTATCGCGCGCTCCGAGCAACGCCGACATCCACCGTGCGTGCCGTACGTTGCATCTTGAACTGTGCCGAAGTATATGCTGTCGTCGCGGAGTCGCTATACAAAATTTCGTACATCGTTGACCCCGCACTTACTACAGGCGCTGTGTGTGTGAAGTACCATCAGTGCCGTCGGCTGCTGTGCTTCTCTTTTGACCCCCCCCCCCCCCCCACCCTTCCCTACTGAAACTTTGGTGATCTTCGGCGGCGTAGAAGTTCGCGGATATGCGTGGATATTAGAATGTGGGAGCTTGCAGTGCGGTGGGCAGCTAAAACTCGCAAAAAAAAATGGGGGAAGGGGAGGGGGGGGGGGTCGCGTTTTACCGGGGAAGCAAGAACGAAGCGAGATAAATGGAAAGCCAACAGCCACAACTCGCGCCTTTGTGAGGTAAGCGTGAAAACTAGTTAGGTATGCCCGTCCTCTCATATGCTCTGCATGTATGTGCAGGTGCACTTCGAGGCAGATAAGTTTGAGCTTCTTCACAAAGGACCGAAAAATCTGAAATGGACAGCCGTAACAAGGCTGTTTTCACATTGCGGGGAGTGCCGTCCACTCCATTTCTGTTGATTTCCAGCAGTTAACTTCTTCCCTCCGTTGTTCTTGTTCGCCCGCTCATCCCGCTGTCAGCGAAACGGTTGACAAGCTGCCGACCAGGGGTTTGAAGGCGGGCTCCTTCACCTGCTGGCACCTTGAGGAAACGACGGCTTCGACATCTTGTTAAAAACAACGTTTAATGATCAACCTCCTTACAACACAGTTCACCGGGTTAAATACACTTCTAAAAACAAAAGCACTCTCGCAGTCCAATCAGAATCGGAAAATGTCCTTCTCTCTCAAATTCTGGTTGGCTGCCGTTGGAAGGTACATCCTCACGCCCCTTCACCCAATGCCTTCATCTGTACCCGCCTCTCCCACGTCGATAGCCGGTGCGCCTCTCTCTCTCTCCTCTCTCTCGAAGACTGGCGCCAGCCAGTCGTGGCATCGTGCTCCGAGCTGGGGTCCCAGGGCTGAGCCGACGGGTCGTCAGTTCACGGAACCCGCGTTGGGGATTCCCCGTGTCACGTGATGCGGCACGTGGCTTGGTTCCCAGACCACGGTGCATTGTCCGCTGGCCGCAGATCTCCACAGGAGAAATCGGCTGTCACGCCGTCTTTGTTCAGTTCTGGCCGCCACAGGGGGGAAGGCATGTGGTGTCCGTAGAGGGGTGACAGTGGGGAGTGCTCGGGTGGGTGCTTCGTTCTTGAACCGAACACCTCCCCTCCAACTGTGTTGCACTGCATTTCTGGCATGCAACACACATACACACACACAATCACAGCTGTCCACAGGCTTGAAGAGCGGAGCACTGTCTGTGGCTCGTACCCCATTGACCCCGCCACGCGCATGCACTGACAAAGCATACAAGCCCCGCTTGCCGTGGTTTCCCCTTGTGTCTCATCGTTGGAAGTCACCAACCGCGACATTGCGTCAGCCTTAGGGTCCGTTCGATTCACCTGCACCCCTTGAACCAGTTCACGAGGTGCCGCACCTTGTCATTCGTTTCAGAGGTGCAGGAATGGCACCCTCGGAACCACGTCGTTCGTTTCAAAAGGTGCAGGAAAGGTGCAGCGCTGGTTCACGATTTTCCTGCACCCGCTCCGTTGAAGGTGCCGGTAGTGCCGGCTTGGTGCAGGCGTGAGGGTGAGGGCAGCAGACGACACACCATTGTGACGTAGGCACCGTTTATACTCCCTCGCCTTCGCAGATTGGCCTCTCAACCGCGCACAAAAGCGAGGCCTGCACCATGTCGGCACCTCCCCGTTTGTTTCTTGTGTCGCGCCGCGCCTGCACCTACTGAACTGCAGCTGCACAATTTCAAAACTGCTCGTGCACCGCCGTGAACCGGTTCAGAGGGGTGCAGGTGAATCGAACAGACCCTTAGCGTTTAGAAGTCCCATTTTTTGCTCAACCACCATGTTATACTTCTGTAGCACCAACGCCCAGCGTGTCAGCCTCGCGCTTTGCGGAGTGGTCAGAGTGAGGAATTTCAGCTGATTGTGATCAGAATTTATCCTGACTCTAGCCCCGAACAACCATGCCACCAACTTTCCCCGCGCCCAAATGACCGCATAAGCTTCCCTTTCTACTATGGCCCGTCGTGTCTGGGCCGGGCCGAGCTTTCTGCTCAGATGGGCAACAAGGGCTCTCTTTGCTCTCAACGTCCTGCTGTGCCAGGCACGCGCCAATGGAGTAATCGCATGAGTCTGTGGCGAGAATAAATTCCTTTCCCGGATCTGGGGGCCTCAAGTCATACCGCTGCACATACTCCCTCTGAGTGGCTTCGCTTTCTCTAGCGACTTCCTCACTTGCTGCAGCTAAACTAGTTCGAAGCTCTGCCAGCGATTTCACCTGGCATTCGTTACACGGTCTACAGTCCTCCTTTACGTCTCGGGATACCTGCGGCCAGTAAAATGAGCTTATCTCCCGCTGTAGCGTTTTCCGCTTTCCTAAATGACCCGCCCGCGATGAACCGTGAGCCATTTCAGGCACTTCTTTTTGCCTATCCGACGGTAGCACTAGCTGCCTGTACATGCGACCCGCAATATGTTCCTGGTGGTGCAATAACTCGTCCTGAACGAGCATGCCATGCGTTCCGGCCTTTGCTTGCGCCAAAGCATCCCGCAAGGTCGGGTCTGACTCCTGAGCCTCACGAAACTCCTGTCGTGCGCTTTTAACTGGCTCGGAACCCTCTTTGACGTTCTCCGTTATTACACTGCACGCAGTCACCTGTTGCTCCTCGCGTATCCCTTCTGACAGTTCATCTACAGCTTCGGTCTCTTTAACGATGGACCTCTGATCGGACATCCCGTCGATTTTTGCCTTTTCCTTTAGCAGTTGTGCGTAATCGTTAGGTGTGATCAGTGCGTCGGTCCCCTCGAGTAGCTTATCCGTGAGCGCGCTAAGCATGCCGACTGAACCGCCTCGAGTGCCACGTAGGGGCTTCCTTCGGTCGCTATCAGTGGCACGTAAGCTAACTCAGCCGTTACTTGTTGCCCGAACGATCCTGTCAACTTTATCTGTGAGCCCGTACCATCGTACTTCGGCACTACCGCCTTTCTAATAACGCTTACTTCCGCTCCCGAATCTATCACTGCAGCGAATGATTGACCTGAGCTTTTAAGCATTACCGTTGCCAGTATAGGTCTGTCCTTGCCACGTCTGACCCGAATATGGACGCCGTAACTTTCGCAACCACTGTTTTGTCTTCTTGACGCGCCACTGGCCTAGTGCCTTGCCTTACAGCTGGGCGTTTATTGGGGCACTCCCTAGCTAGGTGACCAGTTCCCTTGCATTCAAAACATCGTTTGTTCCACCTAACACCCACGTAGGCATCTCCCGATGTTTCAGATTTATTTTGCCTGTCCTCAGCACTCGCCCTCTTTTGCGCAAGCCTGCACCTTTCGCTCTCCTCAAAGCTCTCCGCCAGCTTAACCGCGGCGCTGGGTGACAAAAAGGCCTCATGTTCATTAAGAACGACATGCGCTCTCGCCTCCGGGCTCAAACATTCTTTCAAGCGATCCGTCACAGCTAGCTGCTCGAGTTCCTCGAACGTGCGTACCTTCGAGCTCTGGACATAATAGTCAAAATAATTTTCCAGACGCACGGCGAACTGATCCCAGGATTCCTTTTCTCCCTTTCGCGACCCCATAAACAGCCTCTTGCATTCCGCTGCCGTAAGCCTGAGACCATCTAAAATGCTAGACTTAAGCTTTGCGTAAACTTTCCGCTCCTCTGCCTTTAGCCTGCACAGCAGTCCTCGTGCCCTTTCGCTCAACTGTGGCAAAACAAGCCCGGCCCACCACTCGGCCGGAACGTCATATGACTCGAGCGTTGCCTCTATATCCTCGAACCACATTGGCACGAGTGCCTCTTGGTTCGGCATTGGTGCCACTACACCCTTTAACAAGCTTGCAAATTTCAGCCGCCTGTGTTCCTCCGGCCTTCCGCCAAGCGATAAGCTCTCACCGCCGTCGTTAGGCTCAGCCCCTTCCCGGGCTCGCAACCGCTGGCTTTCTAGCATTAAGCGCTACTTCTCCGTTTCCGCCTCAGCAATTTTCAGTTGAAGCTGTAGCAGCGCTAGCTGCTGTTCCGACGCCGTATCTGACGTGCCACTACGCTGACCCCCCGCGTCGCTGTCGGCGACTCCCAACACCTGCAAGTTTTCCGCCTCGTCCCCGTTCATCTCCGAGCTGTGCCTTTCTCTGCCTCGCAAGCTGTAACGCTTTGTCACTGCCTGCGCCCGACAGAAAATCAAGAGGTACCCGCCTGAATTAGCCTTGCGGTGCGCTCTTCCTCCTCGGAATGTGGTGGACTAGCCTTGCTTCGTTGGCCCAGTGATGCGGTAGTCAGTTGATGGTTGTCGTCAGTCTCGGTCGATGGCGTTCCCCGCCGTCGTCCTCAGTTCAGCCATACAGATCCTGTTGACTGCGCCAGTTAACTTCTTCCCTCCGTTGTTCTTGTTCGCCCGCTCATCCCGCTGTCAGCGAAACGGTTGACAAGCTGCCGACCAGGGGTTTGAAGGCGGGCTCCTTCACCTGCTGGCACCTTGAGGAAACGACGGCTTCGACATCTTGTTGTTAAAAACAACGTTTAATGATCAACCTCCTTACAACACAGTTCACCGGGTTAAATACACTTCTAAAAACAAAAGCACTCTCGCAGTCCAATCAGAATCGGAAAATGTCCTTCTCTCTCAAATTCTGGTTGGCTGCCGTTGGAAGGTACATCCTCACGCCCCTTCACCCAATGCCTTCATCTGTACCCGCCTCTCCCACGTCGATCGCCGGTGCGCCTCTCTCTCTCCTCTCTCTCGAAGACTGGCGCCGGCCGGTCGTGGCATCGTGCTCCGAGCTGGGGTCCCAGGGCTGAGCCGACGGGTCGTCAGTTCACGGAACCCGCGTTGGGGATTCCCCGTGTCACGTGATGCGGCACGTGGCTTGGTTCCCAGACCACGGTGCATTGTCCGCTGGCCGCAGATCTCCACAGGAGAAATCGGCCGTCACACCGTCTTTGTTCAGTTCTGGCCGCCACAGGGGGGAAGGCATGTGGTGTCCGTAGAGGGGTGACAGTGGGGAGTCCTCGGGTGGGTGCTTCGTTCTTGAACCCAACACCAGCCATCGAACAACCCCCCCCCCCTCCTTTATTTCTTTCCTTTCTGCTCTTGTCGAAAGTCCCTCCAGGTGTATTATATAAATGACTGAATATCAAATAAGCATCTCCTTCTGAGATTTCATAAGGCATGAAGCAACGAAAAAATGTTAACATTTTTTCGTTGCTTCATGGGAACACAGAATCTAGCAAAATTCCTGTAAGCCCCCCCCCCCCCCAACTTAAAATTACGTTTTTGTCCTCAGTATAAATGAGCGCAACAAGCCACAACAAACTCTTACTAGCACAGTGTACATGAAGCAGTTTCATTTATTCATGTGCCCTTGTGTCTCATCGTTGGAAGTCACCAACCGCGACATTGCGTCAGCCTTAGCGTTTAGAAGTCCCATTTTGTGCTCAACCACCATGTTATACTTCTGTAGCACCAACGCCCAGCGTGTCAGCCTCGCGCTTTGCGGAGTGGTCAGAGTGAGGAATTTCGCTGATGTGATCAGAATATCCTGACTCTAGCCCCGAAAAACATGCACCAACTTTCCCCGCGCCCCAAATGAACGCCATAAGCTTCCCTTTCTACTATGGCCCGTCGTGTCTGGGCCGGGCCGAGCTTTCTGCTCAGATGGGCAACAAGGGCTCTCTTTGCTCTCAACGTCTGCTGTGCCAGGCACGCGCCAATGGAGTAATGCATGAGTCTGTGGCGAGAATAAATTCCTTTCCCGGATCTGGGGGCCTCAAGTCATACCGCTGCAAATACTCCCTCTGAGTGGCTTCGCTTTTCTCTAGCGACTTCCTCACTTGCTGCAGCTAAACTAGTTCGAAGCTCTGCCAGCGATTTCACTGCATTCGTTGTACACGGTCTACAGTCCCCTTTACGTCTCGGGATACCTGCGGCCAGTAAAATGAGCTTATCTCCCGCTGTAGCGTTTTTCACTTTTCCTAAATGACCCGCCCGCGATGAACCGTGAGCCATTTCAGGCACTTCTTTTTGCCTATCCGACGGTAGCACTAGCTGCCTGTACATGCGACCGCAATATCGTTCCTGGTGGTGCAATAACTCGTCCTGAACGAGCATGCCATGCGTTCCGGCCTTTGCTTGCGCCAAAGCATCCCGCAAGGTCGGGTCTGACTCCTGAGCCTCACGAAACTCCTGTCGTGCGCTTTTAACTGGCTCGGAACCCTCTTTGACGTTCTCCGTTATTACACGCACGCAGTCACCTGTTGCTCCTCGCGTATCCTTCTGACAGTTCATCTACAGCTTCGGTCTCTTTAACGATGGACCTCTGATCGGACATCCCGTCGATTTTTGCCTTTTCCTTAGCAGTTGTGCGTAATCGTTAGGTGTGATCAGTGCGTCGGTCCCCTCGAGTAGCTTATCCGTGAGCGCGCTAAGCCGGCAGACTGAACCGCCTCGAGTGCCACGTAGGGGCTTCCTTCGGTCGCTATCAGTGGCAGTAAGCTAACTCAGCCGTTACTTGTTGCCCGAACGATCCTGTCAACTTTATCTGTGAGCCCGTACCATCGTACTTCGGCACTACCGCCTTTCTAATAACGCTACTTCCGCTCCCGAATCTATCACTGCAGCGAATGATTGACCTGAGCTTTTAAGCATTACCGTTGCCAGTATAGGTCTGTCCTTGCCACGTCTGACCCGAATATGGACGCCGTAACTTTCGCAACACTGTTTTGTCTTCTTGACGCGCCACTGGCCTAGTGCCTTGCCTTACAGCTGGGCGTTTATTGGGCACTCCCTAGCTAGGTGACCAGTTCCCTTGCATTCAAAACATCGTTTGTTCCACCTAACACCCCGCGTAGGCATCTCCCGATGTTTCAGATTTATTTTGCCTGTCCTCAGCACTCGCCCTCTTTTGCGCAAGGCCTGCACCTTTCGCTCTCCTCAAAGCTCTCGCCCGCTTAACCGCGGCTGCTGGGTGACAAAAAGGCCTCATGTTCATTAAGAACGACATGCGCTCTCGCCTCCGGGCTCAAACATTCTTTCAAGCGATCCGTCACAGCTAGCTGCTCGAGTTCCTCGAACGTGCGTACCTTCGAGCTCTGGACATAATAGTCAAAATAATTTTCCAGACGCACGGCGAACTGATCCCAGGATTCCTTTTCTCCCTTTCGCGACCCCATAAACAGCCTCTTGCATTCCGCTGCCGTAAGCCTGAGACCATCTAAAATGCTAGACTTAAGCTTTGCGTAAACTTTCCGCTCCTCTGCCTTTAGCCTGCACAGCAGTCCTCGTGCCCTTTCGCTCAACTGTGGCAAAACAAGCCCGGCCCACCACTCGGCCGGAACGTCATATGACTCGAGCGTTGCCTCTATATCCTCGAACCACATTGGCACGAGTGCCTCTTGGTTCGGCATTGGTGCCACTACACCCTTTAACAAGCTTGCAAATTTCAGCCGCCTGTGTTCCTCCGACCTTCCGCCAAGCGATAAGCTCTCACCGCCGTCGTTAGGCTCAGCCCCTTCCCGGGCTCGCAACCGCTGGCTTTCTAGCATTAAGCGCTACTTCTCCGTTTCCGCCTCAGCCAATTTTCAGTGAAGCTGTAGCAGCGCTAGCTGCTGTTCGACGCCGTATCTGACGTGCCACTACGCTGACCCCCCGCGTCGCTGTCGGCGACTCCAACACTGCAAGTTTCCGCCTCGTCCCCGTTCATCTCCGAGCTGTGCCTTTCTCTGCCTCGCAAGCTGTAACGCTTTGTCACTGCCTGCGCCCGACAGAAAATCAAGAGGTACCCGCCTGAATTAGCCTTGCGGTGCGCTCTTCCTCCTCGGAATGTGGTGGACTAGCCTTGCTTCGTTGGCCCAGTGATGCGGTAGTCAGTTGATGGTTGTCGTCAGTCTCGGTCGATGTCGTTCCCCGCCGTCGTCCTCAGTTCAGCCATACAGATCCTGTTGACTGCGCCAGTTAACTTCTTCCCTCCGTTCTTGTTCGCCCGCTCATCCCGCTGTCAGCGAAACGGTTGACAAGCTGCCGACCAGGGGATTGAAGGCGGGCTCCTTCACCTGCTGGCACCTTGAGGAAACGACGGCTTCGACATCTTGTTAAAAACAACGTTTAATGATCAACCTCCTTACAACACAGTTCACCGGGTTAAATACACTTCTAAAAACAAAAGCACTCTCGCAGTCCAATCAGAATGGGAAAATGTCCTTCTCTCTCAAATTCTGGTTGGCTGCCGTTGGAAGGTACATCCTCACGCCCCTTCACCCAAAGCCTTCATCTGTACCCGCCTCTCCCACGTCGATCGCCGGTGCGCCTCTCTCTCTCCTCTCTCTCGAAGACTGGCGCCGGCCAGTCGTGGCATCGTGCTCCGAGCTGGGGTCCCAGGGCTGAGCCGACGGGTCGTCAGTTCACGGAACCCGCGTTGGGGATTCCCCGTGTCACGTGATGCGGCACGTTGCTTGGTTCCCAGACCACGGTGCATTGTCCGCTGGCCGCAGATCTCCACAGGAGAAATCGGCCGTCACACCGTCTTTGTTCAGTTCTGGCCGCCACAGGGGGGAAGGCATGTGGTGTCCGTAGAGGGGTGACAGTGGGGAGTCCTCGGGTGGGTGCTTCGTTCTTGAACCCAACACCAGCCATCGAACAACCCCCCCCCCCCTCCTTTATTTCTTTCCTTTCTGCTCTTGTCGAAAGTCCCTCCAGGTGTATTATATAAATGACTGAATATCAAATAAGCATCTGCTTCTGAGATTTCATAAGGCATGAAGCAACGAAAAAATGTTAACATTTTTTCGTTGCTTCATGGGAACGCAGAATCTAGCAAAATTCCTGTAAGCGCCCCCCCCCCCCCCCCCCAACTTAAAATTACGTTTTTTGTCCTCAGTATAAATGAGCGCAACAAGCCACAACAAACTTACTAGCACAGTGTACATGAAGCAGTTTCATTTATTCATGTGCCCTTGTTATACAGTGTTTCTGAACAGGGATCTCCTTTGCTGGCGCCCTTCACTGAGCTTGCAGGAAGTTAATATAATCAAGTGAGTATCTCGTGGATCCGTACTCAAACCCCACTTGAGGGATAACTGCCCTATCGCTATTTTAATTAAAATCAGCGAAACTGGGATGTCGACGTCCGCCGAAGTCAACGTGTTATACTTTTGTCAGCAACACTAGTTCGCTGTTTCTCTGGCAAGCAGAGGAAGTTGTGAAAAACATGCACGAAATGACACACTGGCGTTCTCGAGAGAGATGCGAGAAATAGGAAGCTATAGTTTAACCGAAGGAATAAACAGTCATTAAAATATTTAACACCATCCACTAAATAACAGTCCAACATGACGAAACACCGAGCGTGCATCACCTCGGCGCCTAAACGAAGATTTTTATTTCGTTAATGTAAACCGTTGCAATACATGAAACTCACATTACAAGGTGCAGGGTACAGCGGCAGATCTGCGAATCGGAACCGCAACGCGCAGTCCACTAACACTCGCCAGTGCAGTTCTAGCTTTGACGCCTGCTAAGCTCGGCTTCTGTAAAAGCACCTTTCTGTGATCACATTCAAGTACACACGTTGTTTGCAGTCATTTCTTTACGATATAAGCTCACCAGAGACGGACGCTTGCCAAGGAGAGCTTCAGGCGCCTGGACACAAAATGGCGGAATGCGCCACCGCTAAACTTGGCTGGCTGTTGGCTCCGCCCCTCCGCCAAACTCTCCCGAAGGGGATATACGGCTGAGACCAGTGAGCCCATTAGCAGAGTGGAAAGCGGCGACGAAGGACGAACGTACTTCAAACAAGACAAGACATCGCTCTCAGAACAACGTGACGACGTGTTAATATTTACACTTTGGTGGCACTAGAGACGACCCATCTGCTTGAATAATGAAATGACCACAGAGAGACGTTTCGAGACTGCATTCGGTTGCAAACGTATTTGCCGTGTGTAGCAGCCACAATAGCAAGCAGTGAAATACATTTCAGTGAAGCTCGTTATGTGCTCTTTCTCAAGCGCAAGACGTGATTATGTCAGGGTCGACAAGGAAGACCTTTTACAAAAGCTTTGCTGCGATGACTCATTTCTTTTCTCTCGAATTAGCTTGCCAGTAACCATTTTAACGTAGAAAAGTTGTAAGCGATTTCTTTAAGCAGTGAAATAATTCATTAACATAGTAATAAATAAATTATGTATTATGCATTGGCTTATAATGTGTCGTGCCACGGCACAGCGCGACTCGCAGGTGATCTTTTAATATCTCTTGTTCAGGCAAGTCATGCTGCGTAGTCTGTCGCATAAATATTATATATTATATATTATTAAATATTATATATTATATAAATTTCAATATTTCAGATCTTTTTATATAAAAACACGATAGCAGCGCAGATGCTACAAAAAATTACAATGTTGGCGAAGGGTATGTGGAAAACGATTGAATAAAAACATTTTTCTTAGTTTCGGGGGTTTTACGCTCCAAAACCACGATTTGATTATGAAACGCCGTAGTGGAGGGCGCCGGAATTTCGAAACGTGCACTGACATAGCACAGCACACGGGCCTCAACATTTCACCTCCATCGAAAGGCAGCCACAGCGAAATCATTTCTCTTATGAGTCCTGACACTTTAAATGGCCTGGTGCTCGTGTTCATCGCTTCGTATTAGTTTCCTTGCACTACGCAGGTTCGCTAATGAGCGCGAACGCGGTACGACATTCTAAAATTATGGAAGGGAAAAAAAAAAGGAGTTGTCTACGGAGCACATACACTGTACTTAATACCACGCACACGAAAAGTAAACAAGCTGAGATTCACTCATTGCGAAATACGGACAAGTATTCCCTGTAGCGTGCAGCAGTATGGTCGCGCATGAGCCTTACCATGTTGGAGTTAGAGCTATTAGCAGTGCATTGTAGAGCCATTAAAGTCGTCAGACCAGGCACTGCGTGTTGTCCAATTTCGTTCTGTTCAATTT
The DNA here is from genome assembly GCA_013339685.2 of Hyalomma asiaticum. Taxonomy (NCBI): domain Eukaryota; kingdom Metazoa; phylum Arthropoda; class Arachnida; order Ixodida; family Ixodidae; genus Hyalomma; species Hyalomma asiaticum. The sequence goes on from CM023481.1 coordinate 212,191,494, forward strand.
TGGCACTGCACGCACAGTGACACTTTTACATATAGTACGGGCCTTCTTGTGTGTCTCGCACCAATGTACGAACACAGTCGACAGAGGGTGTTTCTCCGATTTGACTTGTGAGCGGTAAATCCAACGGAAGTAGTGACACACTGTCAAGACTGTCTCTAGAAAAGTCTGTTGTGTGTGGCTGGTACTTTCACATCAGCCAACAACTGAACAATCATGTATTTAGGCTCGGATTTTGGAGACAGTTTGGACCAACGTTACTAGAACCGTTGGTTTGGACTGTGTCCCGAACCTTTCGGTCCTTGATAGTTTTGCGCAACCACATCTTCACAACGTGAAAAGGTAGGAACATATAAGTACTGCTTTCATATGTACACTCAGAAGTAAGTAAATCGCATCGCAGGTCGCACCAACCGCGCGTATACGACTTCCGAACGACTTCAATGGGCACGTTTATAGTGAACGAAGCGCTTTGCCCGTGATGTAGCGCGCGCGTCACCGCGGTTTACTCGAACGTTTTTGGGCCTGTGTCTGCATGGTCACAACAAAATCCTGGCTGTTCAAGGTGACAAGACCAAATTGAAGCCACTTTTCCACACACGCCGTCTATTCAGGGCTAAGCGCACGACACGTTGTATGTGCATATATACTACAGAGCTCACAGGAGCGCAAAGTGACCCGCAGTACTGTGGCAAAAGGAGCTGTCTATTACAGCAGCGGTACTTACAGGAATGCGTTGTGGGTACTTCTGGAGGATAGCGTCTGCCTCTTGCTTCCTCTGCTCTAAAGAGAGAAATATGAGCAAGGTATCAACGAGAAGAAATAAAACCACAAGTAGCATGAATGGGATACATAACCACGAGCGAGCACACACTATTCACTAGCGCGAGGGTAGTCGACAGTGGCAAGAAAAAGCCGTAGGCGTACACTTCTGACCAAAAATAGTGAATAAATATTTCGATGAATCGGGCGGGGTTCATCTCCCATAGCGTTTCTGAACGTTCGATCTTCGGAGGCTCATTATGAGCGATTCGTTTTGCTTGGCTACTCGTTTTGATAACTGCAGAGTTTCTCCGTACCAAAACCACGATATGGTTATGAGGCACGTCCAGTAGTGGAGTGCTCCGGTAATTACAGCCACCTGCCACCGGTAATTGCACCTAAACGCACGCACACGAGCTTCTAGCATTTCGCCTCCGCGTAAATGCAACGTCCGCGGTCGGGACCTTTCGGCTCAGCAGCCGAGGACCGCGGTGGCCTATGTGCTCCTCCTGATAATATCGCTTGGAATTTCAAAGAAATAGGCGTTGTAACTTTAAGGACATAAACCAGAAAGCAAGTAAGCAACGAATAAGGTGACGATGCGCGTAGCCGCCAATTCTAGCTCTGCAGATCTTTTTTACTTGCCTGAAGAGCTCTCGACCTCCACCCAATACGCGTATGGGCCGCGCCCGCTATATCACAGAAGCGACTACACTGCTGAAGTCGACACGAGACTACGGTGCCACGAACTATCACCGGGACGTGCAACTCTGTTACCCTTCAACGCAGTCCACAAATGTAGTACAAGCGCTAAAGGCGGCAACGAAGTAACAAATTACCGGCAAAAGAAGTCGGCCGTTGCCAGCTGTCGGGGAGGGTCGCACGCTCGACGTCGCGTTCCAATATAGGCAGCACTGGCATGCTGCATTATACGCTTTATCGGCCCTTATCAGCATTCTCAATATCAAAAGGACGACGACTTGCGGCATGCGTCGTCCACGCTCTCAGTAGCTGTATATACGTTGCGCCACTGCGACGACGCGAATTCGTGCATGCAAACGTTTGATTTTCGGGGTTTTGCGTCCCGAAACCGCGATATGATTATGAGACGCCGGAAACTTCGAACACCAGGGGTTCTTTAACGTGCACTGACATCGCACAGTACACGGGCCTCAACATTTCGCCTCCATTGAAATACGGCCACAGCGGTCGGGATTCGATTCCGCGACCTCCGTATCAGCAGCCGAATACCATAGCCACTAGACCACCGTGGCGGGGCATTGCGCGAACGTTTACTTATTATACAAGGCGCCATAGCCTATATGTAACTTTAGCTTAACTGCTTTGGATATGCTCATGATACTTTGCTAAGCTGATTACTGAAGCATAGACGACGGGTACTTTATACAGGCATACGTTTCCGCATGTGCACTACATATTGCACGCGTAATGCGAATGTTGCGGGTTCGGTCCCAACCGTCGAAGAGTATAGTTTTTTCCGCTTTATTTCATTGTCCCGCTATATCATAATTACACTTTTGGAGACGCTGCGTCAACAGATACTCGAAGCATATGTGAACACTTTATGCCAACATCTACAAAGGCTCCACCCGTACCCTTCTTCGTAAAAAAAAAAAAAAAAATTACCGAGAACTAGGCCAGGCAAGAAGATACAGTGTGTCTTATATAGTTCACTGCATGCTCAATACATCTTCACATCAGAAGTATTCAAGCGACTGAATGGGAAGTATGAACAAAGATCAACGGAAGATATCACACAGCAACTTGCTGTTTGCAGATGACGCCGTGCTATTCAGCAATAATGGCGACAAATTGCAAGAAATGATGGACGTATTCAACTGGTTAAGTGTAGACGATAAACATGCAGAACACAAAGATAATGCCTGGGGCCCGGTGAGAGAACGAGAGTTCAGGATACACAAACGCACCTGTAATCTGCACAAAGAGTACGTATATCTAAGTCAGTTAACAAAGCAGGGGAGCCAACTCATGTAAAGAAAGTTTACGTATATGGCTGGAAGGGATACTGGAGGCATTCACGAATTATTACCGCAACTTATCGCTCTTCCAAATTCAAGAAGAGAAAACTATAATACCATTGCATTTTACCAGTACTAACTTATGGGGCGCAAGCTGGGAGAACAGCGAAACTTAACAGGAACCATGCAACGTGCGACGGAAGGGAAAACGATAGGCGTAACGATAGGCTTAAGAGACAGCAAGACAGCAGAGTGGACCGGAGAACAAACATGGGTAGTCGATATCACTGTTGCCATTGTGAGTGACAAATAAACATGGGCAGGTCATAGCGCCCGAATGGATACCAAGGGTCGGGGAAACGCGTCAGAGTGAGGTAGAGAGTTGCCGGGTTTTTATGTGCGAAAACTTCGATATATTTATAAGGGACGCCATAGCTGAGGGATTCGGAAATTTCGACCACCTCGTGTTCCCTTACATGTACTGACATCGCACAGTGCACTGGCCTCTAGCACAGGGCCCTGAAACACGCGGCCTGTAGACTATCGCCAGCGGCCCGGCCCACACATGACTGTTTTCGTCCTACACATACATTTTTTGTCTATTGAACACCTTCATGAGCCTTCAACCCGCAATGGACAACCCTGCCGCTGAATACCCTTCAGAAATGACTCATATTTTAGATACGGGAAAGGCCCTTTTCAAATGGTAACGTTAGCTGATATCTTGTCCGAGGAAGTGCGTAAGGATTCCAGCTGCTGAGCAGCACAGCAAAGCAAACAGTACAGCAAACCTCCAGACCAATAAAGTCGGGGCTTCGCTTGTAGCAGTGGTTCATGCATACATCTACGAATTGCTACACTTTAATATACGAAGGAAGACCCCAGCGTGAGAAGTTATCCACGAAATAGCCCTTCACCCCCTTATGTCTGCACGTGGCAAACTATTTACTCCGACTTGCTTGCTTTCATTTTTTTTTCTCCAATAGCATCCGTCTCCTCGACCTTGCATATATCGAAAACCGGACCGGCTTAAGACTTGTCCATGGTTCCTTACGATGAGTCATCAGCTCCTCAAATGCACGAAGTACGCGATCTGCGTGAGCCGTGCCCATAAATTACGCCTTTGACTGAAACTGGAGAAAGCACGGTGAGCGTCATCACTTTGTAGAAAAGGCTATTAAGGCAGACACATGGTGCTAGAACAGAACTGTAGCCACGTATAGGGCATAATAGTAGTGAGAAAAGTGCTACAGTAAACGCCTGCTTTATTAAGGAGCTATCTGTAGTTGCAAATTTTGATGTTGATGCTTTTCAGTGAAGCTGGTGACTTTGCAGCGCAAATACAGTTACAGTAAAAAGGTCGGCAGAGTCGGTCGGTCGGTTGAATGACACTAACTCACTCACTCTCTAAGAAGAAAGGTCGCTGAAAGTACCTGCTAGATGCTAGTTTATGTTCGTCGCGATATTCACTACACTGATGATTTGTGGGGTTTAACGTCCCAAAACCAGCTCTGATTATGAGAGACGCCGTAGTGGAGGGCTCCGGAAATTTCGACCACCTGGGGTTCTTTAACGTGCACTGACATCACACTATTCACTACACTGTTTTGTATAGTTCACGAACACCAGTGACCTAGAATTACTCAAAATTAAGTTTACCCTTAATAGATTTACATGTGCCGTTTGCATTGTTAAGTCAAGTCGATTTTACCGCATAATCACAACATATGTGAACGACACAGCTTTATCCTGTTACACTAAGTAATAATTGATAATTAAATTACTTTATGCAATCACCATAGTATATGAACAACACGTTTTGTTCGGCTAAGGATGTACAGATTGATTTGATTGATTGATTTCTGAGGTTTAACTTCCAAAACCACAATTTGATTACGAAACAAGCCGTAGTGGAGGACTCCGGAAATTTCGACCACCTGGGGTTCTTTAAAGGGATACTGAACAAAATTTCCGCCGTCAAAATAAATCATCCAGTTGAAAGATTGGGTACTGAAGTTGTTTCCTCAACCTTCATTTCAGCCAGAGACTAGCAGAAAATAGTGAATTTATAGCATTTTTCGCAAATTCGCGCGTCTAGCGGCCGCGCAGTGGAAGTTGCGTGACACCCACCGGATACTGACGCGCAACTCGCGACAAAAGTGGTTCTCGGGAGGAGAGGCGGAGAGGGAAGTGGCTGGAGGAGAGAGGGCGCCGGTTGCATGTGACGTCACGGCCGTGGACAAGCGCACTGGCGTGCAGCCGCCGCGCTCTCACAATCCACTAAAAATACGGCCACCTGTTCGAAAATACGTAAAATGAACTCTGTTAATCCGAACAGTGACGTTTTCCGAGTAGGTTGTCGATGTTTTCACTGTTTTCCCGATTTTTGTTCAGTATCCCTTTAACGTGCACTGACATCGCACAGTACACGGGCCTCAACCGTTTCGCCTCCATCGAGATGCACCGCCGCGGCCGTGACTTGATCGCGCGACCCTCGGATCAGCAGCCGAGTGCCATAGCCCCCAGACCACCGGGGAGGTGCAAGGATGTGCATAGAGGCGTGAATGAACCATGAACGAGAGCACACACGCAAGCACACACACAATGTCGATACTTCTAAGAGCTATACCCTAGCAACAAATTTAAGGAAGTTTACGGCCCTACTTTGGGGCAGCACACGCTTTACCGGTGAGCACCATAATCGAGATCGTCAAACTCCTCGCAAAGCTGATATGATTCTCCACCCAAAATTAGTAAGTTAACTGCGACTAATTATACAAACATTCAAAATATGTAGAAAACGGGCTTTGATCGAAATAGCTAGAGCTGTAATGAAGCAAACAGGCAATGAATCCAAAGGAGGCACTGGGGTCATCATTTGTTGCTTTCTCGCATGGCTAATAATATACTGACGGGTTGTTGTCAAACCACGATATGATTATGAATCACGCCGTGGTGGGTGGTTCGGGGAACTTTGACCACGTGAATTTTTTTAAACAAGCAACGATAGCGCACACTACACGGGCCTCCATCGAAAATAAAGCCGCCGCGCTCAGGATCAAGATGCTCAGCAGTCAAGCACCATAACCACGTAGACCACAGCGGCGAACGACCATCGCATGCTACCTAAAGCCATCAAGTCTGCCGGGACAGGGCCCTCGCTACGAAAGAGCGAAATAAGGGGAATGGATCAAGGGCTCTTTTCATTTGTGGTGTTTAACGTCCCAAAACCAGCTGTGATTATGAGAGACGCCGTAGTGGAGGTCTCCGGAAATTTCGACCACCTGGGGTTCTTTAACGCGCGCTGACATCGCACAGCACACGGGCCTCAGCATTTGGCCTCCATCGAAATGCAGCCGCCGCGGCCGGGATTCTATCCCGCGACCTTCGGATCTGCAGCCGAGTGCCATAACCACTAGACCACCGTGGCGGGGCAGAAGGGCTCTTTGTGTGCCGAAACAGAATAAAGCCTATTGGTAGAGCACTGGACGCTTTGTCCGAAGGTTGTATGTACGGTGCCCAGCGACGGCGAGTTGTCTTTTTGCGTGCTTTAACTCCCTTGAACTTATATCATAATTGGGGCACTATAGAGTAAACTACAAATAATGTCCCCCATGCCTTCCTTAGCTTCATTGCCTGGTGGCTTCATTAAGTTGCGCCTAACAAAAAGAGGTCCATTCACCTAGTGAGCTCGAATGTATTAGTTTCGCTAGCTTGTTGAGTTTCCACTACCTTTATTTCATTACACGAGTCCCTTACTTGGGCATAAAAATTAGCGAAGCATGCACTAGTGTCGCAAGGCTAGCGAAGAGGCGAAGCTGACGGGCGCTTGGCTGGTCTGGGTTTGTCTCCGTCCCACTTGCATTTAGACATGGCCTGAGGCTCCGGGAAACGCCTCGCGAAGCACTGCGAGGCCCAGCGAACGCTTCTCAATGTTTCGCACCGAGCTCAGCGTCGAGACATTCGCGTCGTACCACAGACGGTGGCAGACGTGGCACGCGTGGCCTCCCGCCCTTTTGCTATACTACACCATGCATGCCTGTGCTATTTCTAGGAGCTGCTTGGACTCATGCTCTCGTGGCGTAAAGCTCTGCACAAAGGCATAGCTTTGCGAGACGCTGTACACCGAGAAATCGACGCACACAGTCTTCTGCTTGCGCCACAGCTTTGCCATTGTAGTAGTGGGGGCATTAGCACGTAAGAAAGAAGCGCGCATGCGAACGCCGCACATTGGGCACTGCGTAAAAGTGCACGAGCACTCTTGAGGACCAGAACTAATGATGATAGTTTCGTATACCAGCTACTTTTCAATGCAAGCTAGAGCAGCGTCGCTGTTAAGAAAAACTGTCCGATTTACCACCTTCTTAAGAGCCAAGCGCAATATTTGCGGATCATAAAAGAAAAACAAACAAACAAACAGGGAATGAAAAACAGCGCGCTTCAAAGGCACATGAACTGTGCTTAGCCTTCCAGCCACCATTTAGTGCAGCGAGCTTTGCTCCGATGACACGCATTGCAAACGTGCGACGACGTTATCAGCCTTGTCGGACGAGATACGACAGAAAAAATGCAAAGTTGAAAGAATGATTATATTTTGCTACGATGTGCGGTGAACCGCTCCAATATCTCGGTTTGCAGGTCAAAATTCAATAATCGAATCAGTCAGTAACCTTTATAGTGCCCTCGGAAAAACTGCCTATGTGCAATAGACAAACAACAGCCAGTGTCATGCAAGAAACAACGGCTGCTGGGGTATGCGGAGCACAGCAAAGCGAAGCGCTTTGAAAATATATATAGTTTGAAGTGCGCTGGATTTGCTGCAGCGTGTGGGCAAAGCTATATACATTTTTTTTTGTACCACCGTTGCCTTTGTCACCTATATCTTCTCCCTTGCCCTTTACAAAATTCGTTATCTAGCCCGCATTTCAGTAAATACCATATATTTCCATCAAGGTATACACATATAGTAGGAAAATTCCCGTAGAGTAAATCTTTACGACGACGCGCCATTCACATTGCGCACAACCGAAAACCCCCCTTAGTGACGAGCGCAATGATTTCAACAATAGATGTCACACAATGATAGCCTTCCGAAAACAAACGAACTAGGCATTTATCATGATTCATGCATCGACATGCATGGGAAATGCATCGATAAGCAAACGGTTTTTCAGAAATTCTGATATGGTTTAGCGCAATGCAATGTAAAGCTACAATGCATTCTGCCGCTGGTTTCGAGGGTAATAGTGTCAAATTCATACTGCGGAATGTGAAGGCCCACACTCTAAAAAAGTAGTGCTACTTACTAACTTTGCGGTAGTAAACGCTTGTCATAGCATTCACTACGTAAGTGGTAACTGCTAGTGAACGACATGGTAGTAACGTTACTACCATGTCATTTACTGCCTGCAGTTACTGCTTATAGGTAAGCGTAGTAACCTAAGTTAGTAACGTTACTACCATGTCATTTACTGCCTGCAGTTACTGACTATAGAAGCGGAGTAACCAAAGTTAGGAACTTTACTACCATGGCAGTCTTTTATCGGGCTTGCTCATTACTGTTGACATGCTCAGTACTTCTAACAATGAATGCTCTTTTTTAGGAGCTGTTCTTGACACCAACATAAAATGTTCTAAGTCGTGCACTTAAGGAAAAACTAGCATACGGCATTACAATTTTAATCAAGGCACGTAACTATTTTAACACCTCGACCTTAAATTATACTACGCTTTTATTCACAGTCATTATATTGTGTCACTACATGGGGAAATACGTAACCCACCTATCTCCCATTCAGCATATTGAGAATCAAGCCATTAAAATAATAACCTGCAGTTCGTATCGCAGTAGTGCATCATCATTACTTTATAACTTCGATATACTCCCTATTGCTAGTTTATTTAAATATCATCTCACCATCACGCTATTCAAGGCATTGATGCATCTTGTACCATCAAGTGTATTTTGCCATGATGCTCTTCGTAACTATAACCCAATTAGATTTGCTTCAAATGGAAATTCTTTACTACCTGCTATTCGTACTGATTATGGTCGTCATATTGGGTATTTCTTTGCTTTATTCATATGGAATTCTTTACCATCCCACATCAAACAATGTTCCACAATCGGTCTTTAAAAAAAAAACAATTGTATTATTAGTTGCTCAATTGCTAAATACACATTTGTATGATAAATTTTGTTTTATCACTTGTTTACTTACAGCCGCCTTATTGCTACGTCTAATCACACGTTTTTTTGTTATGTTGCTGTCACTGCTAATTACGTTATTTTTTCCTTTCAATTTCGGACAGGAGGTCCCCCTGCAGCCTAGTGCTTTTGGACTTGCTTCTGTATATTTATCTTGTGTGATACTATTTTTGTATTAATATCTGAAATAAACTTCAAACTCGAAACTTATGGCGATTCGGATTAAGTATGCTATTTACGTTGCCATATCAAGTCTATTGTATTGAAAATGTTGAGATCAAATAAAAATGAGCAGTACGAAATTGTAAGGTGACACCGCTTGGTGCTGACCAATTACATCGTGTTACACCAATTAACAGTCGTTAATTATTTCATGTCATTAGCCCTGTGAATACGCTGCTCATAGAAATGTTTAGGTGACAGCGTAGACAGAAACATGTTCGAACCAGAAACCACAGCGCACACTACCGCACACAGATCAAAGCTTCTACGCGACATATGCTATGTGAACACTATTTATGGCCATACTTAAGGATACACACGCTTCGCCGGTGAGCATATGGGGTGCCGGTGAGCAGATGTGGCTTCGCATAAGTAATCGCTGCTTTGGATCTAGATTCTTGTATTTTTCTGATTGCTACATAAATCAATTTTAGTTTGACTATATTCTGAGTACGCCTACCACAACTGCAGCATATCTGCTGCCAATGGAGGTATAGTAGCATTAGCTAACCTGTCACGTACGCATGTAGTGACAGTTACTACCCCTGACACTCTCAGGTGTAACGACAGCATTTACGACCACTCGCATACTTCTAAGGCAGTAAACGACCAAAAAAGTAGGAAAGGTTCCAAAACGGTAGTAACAGCTCCCGTGATTACCTTTTCTACTACCTTTTGTTTTCTTTCTTTTTTGAGAGTGCGCAGATAATCCTTATTAGAGGAATTTACATACACGTGCAACCCCAAATTTATTTTTGAGCTTTTGGTGGCATCTTTGTGAACACTGCAGTCTGAACTGACTGCTAGGGTGATCAAGTGACATAGTTGGTCCAAACCTTTCGCAGGAAAAGACAAGAGCATGCTCAAAGCGCGATGAAACCGCGCATGGTCATGCCGCCTGCTCAGATCCATTAGCAAAAAGATTAGCTTCAACGATACAAGTGGTATGCAGACTACTCCTAATGCACGGCACACTTTCTGTTCCGCTGGCTTTGAACACGGCCGGCAATTGAACCTGCCTTATCGTTAACAGCGGCACGCTTATAACCGCCGTACCACGGTGTGAAATTCAGCTAGAAAAAAGAAAGAGGAAAGACATAATTAGGGATAATTTATCAGTGACCATGTAAGATGCATCCGGATGCCTGCCGGCGAGACATACTCTAGCTGCAAAAGTGCTCCAAAGCAGCTGCCGAAAGATTTTTGGCAGATGCTGCGGAAACAACGGGAATATTACAGCGTTCGTTCGCGAACTGAACTTTGGTTTGCATGTGGGGCCGTATTCTGACCTGGCGATATCGCCAAAGTAGCGCTTTCAGTGCGTGGTGATATTGGCTGGTTGAGGAAAGGCGAGCCAGTAGTCGCTTCAGAACACGCGAGATTCCACGACAAGTACAGCGACACTGCATGCCGCCGAAAGTCTTAGAATACGGCCCCTGGCTGCTTGACAGAGCGAAGCGCCAATCGTATCACTGTTATACGCGTGGCTATACAGAATGATTTGGAAGAAGCAGAGTCGAGTGCTGTGAAAATGACCAAGCGAATTATGTGAAGGAGAGGGAACGGCACAGACAAAAGCAAACAGAGATATCTTCGTCCCTTGTCTCGCACGTACTACCGCCAGATTATTTTTCATCTTTGGAGCGAAGCTGTTTCCTAGCGGTGTACGTCCGCTACGCTTTAGCGAGAAGTTCACAACGGCCGCGACCATTGGTGCATAAGTTCGCAGATGTCCGCGGTTCTGTCTAGAGCACTACGGGCCTGTTCTGCACGGAAAGGGTCACGACAGTATGTTCGTGTCAGTTTAGTGAAGACGCCTGAGCGCAAATATACACCGTGGTTCCCGTGTATGCTATAGTATATCGCTCTTCAGGCAGTATTCCTGGTGTATTAGCAGCCTCGCAAAAAATGTCGCTCACGAGTGCGCTGTGTTGGACGAGTTGGTAGACTCTCGTTTACATAGCTTACGAAAACAGAATAGACACACTAAAATGAAATGTCCACGTCTCTCCTGCTTTCGCGCGTGCGTAATCGGTACAAAAAAAGGAAGCCTCATTTACTTGGCAATGAACCGCCGAGAACTATCTAGACAGAGGAGCGTCTGTGTGGTGTGTGGGCGGTTGCTTGGCCTGGCAGCATTTGTACTGATGCGCCTCAAATCCAAGAAGTGCCTGGACAACAGGACGGCAGGCTACGTTTTTCTTTAAAGCGGCGATAAACACATCAGACTTGGAGCTCACCTATGTGCTTAGCATATTACGGTGAACTACACCCACACAAAATTCATTTAGCCAGTTCTGGTGACACTGCAGGAGGCGTAACAACGCAAGGACTGTAAAAGGCTGGCCACAATGTCAGAGAGTAAATTGCGCATGCTATTCCAGAGGAACAGACACTTTTTGATTTGGGTGAACACGATGCAAACGCCGCCCTCTAGCTCGAGAAAGAAGGCAGCCGCGGTTAAAAACGGTGGCAACGTAGAATTAGAGCTGAGGCTCCGCACCCGAAACATGCCAGCGTTGTCTCATGTTGCAGAGCTAAGGATGACATATAAACGTTGTGCAACCATAAGAACCGCCGTATACGTCCCGAAGAGTGGAAGCGACACTGCGAAAACCTGGCGTGCGCCCAGAACATCGTGGGAATGCGAAGTCCCGAGACGTTGCGAAGCGGCGTCGGCGAGCACTGCTTCGCACGTTCACGGTCAGCGCCCGGGTCGCGTTCTCTCACCTTGCGTGTACTGCTGCTTGAAGCGGAACCGTATGCCGTCCTCAGCGCTGGCTCCCGCCCGTCGCATTGCTGTACGCTCAGTAAGCGGCTTGCGTCCACCGCCGTCGTGGGCACGCAGGGTTATCTGGCGGCGATCGCTCGTATTGTTCGTCCCGGCCGCGCCGACCGCTGATAGTGGCTTTGTTTCTCACCACCCGCAGATTGGAAACTTCTTACGCCGACCAGTGGCCGAATCGCAAAACGAACAAAACAAGCGAGCCGCAAACGGAGCGAGCCGCACAGGAGTGCTCAGTTGTGCCCTATACTTTTGCAGTTGGCCTTTGTCATATCGGCATGAACAACTTAAGAACTTCCATTTATTCGTCACATGCCTTTCGGTTAATACCCCCCCCCCCCCCCCCCCCCCAGAAAAAAAAAAGGGCGTGTGAGTCTATTCGACTTTTGCCAAAATACTACTCGTTGCGTATTTTAACTTTTCAAATCACAAACGTCATATTGCAAGATATTCAAACAAAATTTGTGTGTGTGTGTGCATCGGAACTGCTTTACTAACATTTTCACTGGTCGCGGGCGCAGCTCATGCGCAAACGAAACAGTTTTAGCGCTTTTCGAGTGTGTGCTGAATGTTCGCATGCGTGCAGGTCCAAGGAAACGTATATCGTGCACGAAGACGCGAATTCTTTGCGGCCCGCTTGGAAAGATGAAATGTTGCGTCATGTGCGCGCCGTTTTTGGCTTCAAAACCACGTGACTATTGTGATAGTGTGCTGAGCTGATGTAAAGTCTGTTGGTTTTGGTAGCTCGAAATTACTTTTAAGCCCTCAAGCTTGCGGGGTTCGTGCAATGGTAGCTGGAGAAGGCTCCGGAAACCGAAAGCGTTGACCCCGTGCCTTCCCTACGCGTTCTATACTGTGTGGTCGCAGGCCGTGGCTGTACCACATCTATCAGTTTTCGTCAGTGCAGTCGTATTAGCCGGAAATTCGTTTACTACCAGACGTTTTGTTTAATCTTGCTAGCTCTTGCAATCCGTCAATAATTCTCTCGGAGAAGTTTATAGCGTTAAAGGGTTTACTGCAAATCAGACGTAGCTTTCGTCAAAGGCCTCCAGACTCTCCTTTATATGTTAGCCTTAGTGCTCGGCAACTCTACTCATTAATGGCACAGTCTGTACATGCAGGGAGCATGCCAATTTATATGCATTTCAATCAGGTAAGTTATTAAAATAGCGCTTAGCACACTTGAGCCCTCGCTCAGAGACAATGACATGAAGATAGTTGGAGCGGGCATGTAGTACACTTTATGGATAAAGACAAAGCGTACCAGTCACTTGTCTCAGAAGACCACGCCACAGCGGTCTAGTGGCTACGGCACTGGGCTGCTGATCCGAAGGCCGCGGGATCGAATCGCTTCCGCGGCAACTGCATTTCGATGGAGGCGAGATGTTGGCTGTGTACCGCGCGATGTCACTGCACGTTAAAGAAACCCCGGTGGCCGGAATTTCCGGAGCTCTCCATTACGGCGTCTCTCGTAATGATATCGTCGTTTTGAGACATCAAGTCCCAGAAATCATCCAATCAAATCACTTGTTTTAGAAGTTTATTGTGGCGGCTGGGCTTACGATGAAGGCGCCAAAGTCGAGATTCTAAGGTGGAACGCCCGCTTCGCTACAGCTGCATATCCAAGCATTCTCCACGATATGATGGTTGTTTCTCATTGATGGCGGAGTTTTGTAAATTTCTGCAAGACAGTTGAAATTTCTTGATTCCTGCAGTTTGTAAACGAATTATAGCGGTTACAGCGATATTGTAATTACGTTTGAGATTATTCGCACACGATTCTATTGACAGTTTCCAACAATAATTACTAGAGGGAACTCTGACGCTATTGTCTATGCTACGGAGGAAGGATGCTCAGGAGAGGCCCTGCCCAGCCTTCGCGATGACAGAGGAGTGTGGAGGAAATGATGTATCAGTGGCCAATTTGATGGGGCACAATGGCGGCTTTGTTATGGCCATGTGCGCGCTGCGCGTGTTGTGTCGCTGCGGTGTGTGTGGCTCTGTAGGTATCGTACCCTGCCGTGGCGAACTGCAATTGTTCGACAGCAGGCATTCTTCGTTAAGCACTCATTACTACGCAGCGTTCTCCCGCTGGTTGTTGCAGCCAGCTGGTCTGAGCTACAGAGTGTCGAGTGGCGACCATCGGGCTGCGCCGCATGGTGAAGGATATTTGCAGCGTTCAGCGAAGTAATGCCAAAGCACCATCACGGAAGGAAACCACTGTCATATAATTTGTACGATGAACGCCTGCCAGGTCAGTAACAGTTGTGCATTATTTCTGCTCGCCCCTCATCTGCGGTGATCCCAGCAGATGCGGGCGTGCGCCGAAAATTTCGGCGCATGCCAACGCGGCACTGCCGCCGTGCTAAGGTCGCTTTTTCTATAAGCTGAGAATTCGTGTTAGAATGATCGCCGTTAACGCGTTCAGGTGTCGTACACACACGTTCGCTAAGCCACGAGCTGCACCTCGCTTCTAATGCCGGTAGGGTTGAACATGTAGTAATGCTTTGCGATCCTCAGTATATGCCTTTCGACAATAGCTTCACGCCATTTTACATCGGTGTGGTGTATACTCTGGCTATGATTTGCGCGTCTGCATATATATATATATATATATATATATATATATATAAGGGCGGTGGCAGAAGAATATTTGTCAGGGGAAGGGTCCCCAGGAGAGACTGGTCGAAGTGGCAAGGCGTATACAGGCTCCATATCGGCAACGAGCGCTACTGTTGTGTCTTGCGGAAGTAGAACTTTCTCTGGGGTTTCGTTGGTAACAGTGACTAGGGCAGATCCGCGGTGGAACCGAACAACACCTGGCGAAAATGTTATGCCTTTACTAATGCAGTAGGAGGACGGGAACACCAAGACATCGCCATGGTCGATGTCAATGGACTTGAGGGCAACAATGTGGTGTCGTCCGGGGGTTAGTTCCGTATCCTGGGCTGCGGTCAGGCGGGAGGGCTTGTGGAGTACTTCGCCAAGCATGTGGTCGGTTTCACTGAGGTGTACCACACGCTGTCCACAACAAATGTCGGCAGACGCAGAGGAGAGAAAATCCCATCCCAAAATTAGTTGGTGGGAGCACTCGGACAGCACAGCTAATTCTATATGATGAACGATGTCGGTGATGAGTACGCGCGCTGTACACATAGCCAAAGGCCGAATAGGGCACCCTTGGGCCGCAACCAACGTGGGACCATTGTAAGGCGTCATAACTTTCTTGAGACGGAAACATAAATCAGCCTGAATGACAGAAAATGTCGCACCAGTGTCCAACAAAGCATCGACGTGCACCCCTTCGACAAATACAGAAATCATGTTGGCCGGGCGCATCGGAGGAATTTCAGTCCAGTTCGTGCATGCAGTTCTTCCTCCGAAAACTGCATCGACTAGTTTTCCGAACTGACGTTAGAAGCGAGTCTGGCCGGCCGAAGTGGCGACGAGGACCGGCGGAAGGGCGACGGTGATCGGCGTCTGGACGGACGGTAACCTGTGCCTGGTGTTTCATTAGAAGCGGGTGGCGATGGAGAGCGGCGCGGAGGTGAATAATAACGCCGGCCTTGGTAATAACGCGCGTGGGCGCCTGTAGGAAAATCACGCTCACCAGCATCGTAGCCACGACGTTCGTCCTGCTGGCGTTTGCGACAAAAACGCGAAATGTGTCCACGATAGCCGCAGTAATAGCATGTAGGCCGAGGTGGACGCCACGGCATGGTGTAAACAGGTTGCGGCGTACTAGGAGATAGCGCGGTGACATGGGCCGATGAACTTTCAGGCGGCATGGACTGAAGGGTGACTGGGGGCGCAGTAGCAACCGGCGGGTAAGTTGTGATCGGCAACGCAGAAGTGGCGTTGCCAAGAGGCTTGGCAGCGATTTGCGCGTACGTTGGTAGTGCGTGGTTGACGGGGGTGTGCACTTGCGCAGAGCTCGTCAAAGACGCCAGTTCTTCTCGGATTACCTCACGCAATGAGGCACCGCAAGGCTGAGTGGGAAACGCGGAAGGCGACTGCAAGCCCATCGCGTGCAGCTCTTCGCGTATGAGCGTGCGTATGAGTGCCCGCAGATCCTGGTCTACTGCAGGACGAACTTCGTCGATGTCAGGCGGTAGGCGAACAGACTCCAGCTCGTCGAGGCGCTGACAAGTGGTAACGACGTCAGCGACGGTAGTCGGATTCTTGGCGGCGAGGGAATTGAAGGCGACGGGTCCAATGCCCTTTAGGATGTGGCGCACCCTGTCCGACTCCGACATTGAGGAATTGACACGTCGGCAGAGCGCAAGGACATCCTCGATGTACGATGTATAGGACTCACCCAGGTGTTGCCTGCGAGCTTCGAGACTCTTCTTGGCAAGAGTCGACCGGACGGCCGGTGTGCCGAACACCTGGCGAAGCTGCTGTTTGAAGCGGTCCCAGTCAGTGAAATCAACCTCGTGGTTGTAAAACCACGTCTTCGCCACACCGGTGAGGTAGAAGGAGACATGGCCGAGCTTGAGAGGATTATCCCATCGATTTGCGGAACTGACTCTCTCGTAATCGTCGAGCCAGTCTTCCACATCCTCGCCTCGCATACCAGCGAAGAGGTGGGGGTCGCGGTGGTGGCTGTTGATAATCAAGGAGGGAAGGGCTTGCGATCTCGGGGCGGCGGCCGGAGAGGCGCCAGGCTGCTGGTCCTGCGACATAGTGGCTGACAGCGGGCGCAAGCGGCGACCGGAACGAAGCTCCAGCGAGAAGACTGCGAGTAGAGGACAGGGGATCGTAGATTCACCTCCACCACGTATGAGGCCTCGGTTTGGTCGACGTTTATTCTCCGTAGCTCGGCAGGTCGCTCGATGATGCCAACGCGCTGGGCGCAAAACACTATGATGATGATCACACACCAGCGATGAAGAAGATACGCAGAACGCATGGTGATGATGATAAAATACAGATGATGAAGACGCGCTTAATAAACGCCCACAATATATATATATATATATATATATATATATATATATATATATATATATATATATATATATATATATATAGAGAGAGAGAGAGAGAGAGAGAGAGAGAGACGGACAAAACCCATCGTTCGTATAAGATGGTGAACACTCGTAGGCCAGCTGTCGCTACATTGCCGTGGTGCTTGGTTCTCTAAACTTGATTAATAAATTATGATCCCTCATATGCCAAGAACAGAATACGTGCTCGTAAGCAGCATTCTTCGTTGCTATGGTGAAATTCGCCACACGCGATGATCGCAGCCTCGCGCCGCTCGCAACCTTTCTCCGCGAGAAGCGGAGCGTTGGTTTAGGACACTGTTGTGTCTGCTCCTGCGCAGCCCGGCAGAAGAAGCGACCGCGGTCACGCCGACGCAGTCGGCGGGTATGCCAGCTCCACGAGGCATGCACCGTTAAAATGGCGGAAAGTCGGCGCATTTCCGATCCTCAAGGCTCTATCTAACACTGGCTTCACAAAAAGTGACGTCGTGGCCTCTCCTCAGCTTTTTTCCTTCCTCCGTGGTCTATGCGATCTGCACGCAAGGCGATACAGCCAGCATAGGAATGATGGGCAGCAAGCAGGGTTCAGAAAAGGATACTCCGCCATAGACGACCTTCATGTGATCAATGAAGTAATCGAGAAATCCGCTGGATAGAACAAAACCCTTATATGGCTTTCATAGACTACGAAAAGGCTTTTGACTCGGTAGAGATACCAGCAGCTTTGGAGGCATTGCGCCTTCAAAGAACATGTGATAGCTACGTACTCTAGCCATCATCTATAAAGATTTTTACAGCCGCCGTACTCCTCCTTAGGAAAAGCAGGAAAATCCCAATAAAGCAAGGTGTCAGACAACGAGATGCAATTTCTCCAATGCTATTTACTGCATGTTTGGAAGAAATCTTCAAAAGATTAGACTGGGACGAAACAGCGCTAGGGATTAACGGCGAATATCTGAGTAACTTACGCTTTGCCGACGACATAGTACTCTTTAGCAATGATGGTGACGAAGTGCAGAAGGTAATTGAAGACTTAAGCCGAGAAACCGATAAGGTACGATTAAGGATGAACATGCAGAAAACGAAGATAATGCTAAGTGGCACGGCGAAAAAAACGTGTCTTCGCGATCGAAAACCAGACATTACAAGTCGTAGACTACATACATCTAGGACAGCTACTGACAGGAGAACCCACCCATGTAAAATAAATCCACCGTAGAATAAACATGGGATGGCGCACTTACGGGAGACATTTCCAACTCATGAACGGAAGCCAACCACTATCACTCAAGCGGAAATGATATAACTTCTTCGTTTTGCCAGTACTGACATACGGGGCAGAAACTTGGAAAATTACAAAGAAGCTCGAGAGGAAGTTAAGAACCACGCAACGGGCGACGGAACGAAATATGATAGGGGTTACTCTAAGAAATAGGAAGAGAGCCGAGTGGGTCAGGGAATAGACGGAGGTCGCCGACATAATAATCGATGATAAGAAGAAAAAATGGACAAGGGCAGGCCACTTTATGAGAAGGCTAGATAACCGATGGAGAGTTAGAACGACGGAATACCAAGAGAGGATAAGCGTAGCTATGGACGACAGAGAGTAAGATGGGGGGGAGGGGGTGGACGAAATTAAGAAATTTGAAGGAATCAAGTGGAATCGGCTCGCGCAGGACGGGCAAGGATGGAGGGCGTTGGGAGAGGCTTTCGTCCTGCAGTGGACATAAAATAGGATGGTGATGGTGGTGGTGGTGACGATGATGATGATGCATGGGTTTGCTTAAACTTCGTTCTTTTGACTTTATACGGCTTTGCAATTCTAAGATTCACGACGAAATAGTGTGTTATAAATGCGACATATTGCTATGGTCATGCAGGTGCACGAAAACTTATTGCCTTCCCGCGGTTAGAAAAATATGATTGAATAAACATAGATCTAGGAACTGCTTGGACCCCACGAGGGGACGCATGCTCTCGTGGTGTGAAGCCATGCACGAACATATAGCTATGCGAGGCGCCGTGCACCGGACAAATCGACGCACACTGTCTTTGCCTTTTTCTTCTGCGTGCACGTGCAACTCGTGCACCCGCCAGCCGCAGTTTTCCCAGTGTGGTAGTGGGCTGAAGGCATGAGCGCAAGAGAAGAAAGGAGCGCGCGTGCGAGCGCCGCACATTGGGCATTGCATAGAAGTAAGTGCACGCGCACTCTTGTGGAGCAGAACTAATAATGATGATAGTTTTTTTTTGCAGAGCCGTTTGTGTGGTTTGACTAAGAGCTTCGCTGTTAAAAGATCAGTTAGTGAAAACTGATTCTTATTTGATCCTCAATATAGTATTTGCTGATGTCGGAAAGAACTAAATTTACACGATAGGTATATAGACTGATACTGGAGTGATTATTTGGATTTCTGAGTTATAGTTCAGAGTGTCCGTAATTAAAATTATGCTCTTATAACGTGACAAGGCGAAATGCGGATTGCACATCCATTATCTGCCACGTTTGTTACCTGATGTTCGCATGCACAATATTGCGCACTATTATTTTATTTAGTTTATGTTTGATGGAATATAGAGACGAATCACATGTGACTTTAATATCCTTAATCCCGACGTAAACGGCAGACTTGTCAACTTACTGATGTCACCTAGCCATCAATGATGTTCGTATATTTGTACCCATCCGTGTCAATTTTGGTATACACCAAATGAACGAGGTGCAGTCAGGCGTGTGTTCTTTTCTTTTCTTTCCTTCTTTCTTTTTTTTAAAGCGGTCACTTCGACGGTCACATTCCACTTCGCGTGAACCAGCTGAAGGTTCAGACTTGTTAAATGCTCATTGAAGACCAAGAATTTGGAAGGTTGGAGCGGGAGCTCTAATTTATAAACATCTGGAGTTGCCAATGCGTTATGCCCCTGTCAGATGTGAGCGCCATCGATCGCGACCGCGGCGGCCGCTTCGCGGGCCTGCTAAAGGCCGCTTATGCCAGCGCGGTCATGTGATCAAACATGGCCCCACCCGTGCGCCGCCGCTTCAAGCGGTATACTACATGTAGTATACTGCTCGAATGCACCTAGCGTAAACAAACTTCCTGTTGGTACGTACGCACCTCATCCCCTTCTTTTCATCGTAATTCATCCCTGTTCCCCATCCCCTTTTCCCAGCGTTGAGTATCAGGCCAAAGCAAACTGTAGTTGTTTGTTGTTGTTGTTTTGTGGGGTTTTACGTCCCAAAACCAGTTCTGATTATGAGAGACGCCGTAGTGGAGGGCTCCGGAAATTTTGACCACCTGGGGTTCTTTAACGTGCACTGACATCGCACAGCACACGGGCCTCAACATTTCGCCTCCATCGAAATGCAGCCGCCGCGGCCGGGATTCGATCCCGCGACCCTCGGATCAGCAGCCGAGTACCTTAGCCACTAGACCACCGTGGCGGGGCCAAACTGTAGTTCAGGCCGACCTCTCTGCCTTTAAATGAACAAATCTCTTCCTTCCTCTTCCTCACTCAAAAAAAAAAAAAATAACGACCTCTAGACATTGATAACAACAATGAGCAATTTATTTTGAGTCAGAGCTCGTAAACGCCTAAAAGGGAGCGCATCGTCGCTATACACTGCTTGATCGTCGAAGCACCGAAATGAGAATGTGACTTTTAACAGCGCACCTCTTCAAAGTCGAGGCTGTGCCGTGTGTCGGATCCCGTTCGTTGTCACGCAGGAGGGAAAAGCGGAACCGTTCCTGTCTTTGGCCCACTGCCGTGCTCGACCCACGTTTGCCTCAGCCCACTGCTCCATGATGGTGATTATGCGCAGGCCAATGTGCGAGCAAATGTGGAAAAGCTTTAGCTCAAAGTGGCGGGTTTGATCCCCGCAGCCACGGCTGCATTTCTATAGCGCGAAATGCAAAGAAAGAAAGAAAGAAAGAAAGAAAGAAAGAAAGAAAGAAAGAAAGAAAGAAAGAAAGAAAGAAAGAAGAAGTGCATGAGTGCATAGTCAAGCATCACGTACGGTTAGCAGACAATGATGAAGTGTGGTATGACTAACATAAAAGGCACGCCGGGTCATCAGTAACATGCGTTTGGCAGTTACGTCACGATTAACGATAAAAGAACAGCTTCACTGTTCCTGCAGTTCTCATGGTGTGGAACAGGTTTGAATTTTTTATAAGCGAATCGGTGAGCTCGCGAAATTGGCTGACGTCCACGTATGTGGGCAGGGTGGTTGAGCTACAGCGCTCCGCCTACCGCGGCCGCATCGCACTCTATATCAACCCAGCGTTTTTTCTCGGTCAGGGGCCGTTGTGGTGTTTGCTCTGGCTTGTGGATCATACGCGATAGGACACCCGCCAGTTCTATCCCGATGTCAGCGAACGTGTTCTGAAAACTCTGGTTCCGGGGCTTCGGGCGTGACTGAAACAAGATTAGAAGCGAATTATCAGGTATTGCAAAAACATGCGTTGCAGAAGTTGTAGCGGTCCCTTACATGATAACGTCAGGGCTTGTGCAAGGCAGGCTAGTTCTTAAACGTTCTCTATTTCAAGGTAACCCGGTACCTGTATAGGTATAGCTGCTCGAGAACTAAATAAAATGTTATGTGGGGTTTAACGTCTCAAAACTAGGTCTGATTATGAGAGACGCCGTAGTGGAGGGCTCCGGAAATTTTGACCAACTGGGGTTCTTTAACGTGCACTGACATCGCACAGCACACGGGCCTCAACATTTCGCCTCCATCGAAATGCAGCCGCCGCAGCCGGGATTCGATCCCGCGACCCTCGGATCAGCAGCCGAGTACCATAGCCACTAGACCACCGTGGGGGGGGCAGAACTGAACTGAATAAAAGGCAGCGTTGTTATGCGGGATCCAGTCGCAAGACTGATGGCCACCGTATTGGTACGGAGCGATACGAAGAAAGATTAGGAGGACGGTACTTCCTGAAGTGGTGAAGACGGTGATTGTTCCTGAAACGCTTTGCCATGTTCCCCATTAGCCAAATTGTCAGTTTACCGAAGCGATCAAAGTAATCATTTCATCAACCACTCATCTGCCAAAATTAGTGGAGGTTCTGGACATGACACGGCTGTCAACGGAACTCCGCAGCGGCTGTCGTTTGGAAGGCCTCTCTGCTATAGCACAAGATACATAATCTGAATCCGCACCTGCTACTTTTGCGATCGTGCTCCTACATCTGAGTGACTATGCACGTTTAGTACTTCCGGTGACTCCGGGGAAGCGGACGCTTAAAGGCCCGTGCACACTAGCGGAAAAACGCTTCGGCGGCGACATTGCCACACTGCGCGCGGCGAACTGCAGTGGCAGCCCCGCGAAATCCCGCCTCATTCGGGTGAACGAGTGCGAGAGGCAAGTGAGCCACCGCACGGGTACGAAACGAGCCTCCGGGCGAGTCCGCATGACTCCACGATGGAGCGCGTACGTCACGGGCGGGGACGCTCTGATTGGTCTCCTCCACGGCGGCACGCGGCGCGCCGCGAGAAATCGCGTGCGGGGCGGTCGTTTCGCGGCACGAGAATCCTGCCGCGCGGCAGCCTCGGAGGCTCGCGTTTTGCCGCCGGCGGCGCGCCGCGCGAGTTTTTCCGCCAGTGTGCAAGGGCCTTAAAGGCTCGTTCACACCGAAGGCAAAGCGGCCAACCGGGCTTTTCAATCCGGCGAGGCGGCGAGTGCGCGCACCTGTTCAGACCGCACGGCCCTCTTGGCTGCCCGCGCGGCCGAAGAGGCGGGGCATTTCGCGCTTTCGCGCATGTGTCGCCATCTCGTGGCTTGTACCGAGGAGGGGACTTGTCGTAAAGCACCGGATACTGCTTGATGGCATCTAATGAATGTTCCGCACAGAACACAACCGTTTGCTCAGACATGATGGACGCCATTTGCATTATCTCAACGGGATGTTTACCTCAAGAATGCACCAGCGCCACCGCTGCGGCGCGTTCTGATTGGCTGCGGCAAAGCGGAGAGCTTCGGCGGGCGCAAAAAAAAAATCGGTCCCCGAGCGATCGGACCAGCCGCCTCGTTTTCCGCCCGCTTCGGCCGCCTGGCTCTTGACACCGCAGTGGTTCAAGGGGTCTATGAGCAACGCGCGGTACACCAGGAAGTGAGCCAGTCTTGTACAAGGAGCACATGCCTACAGGAGCTCGGACGCCCTGTCGTAATGGCAGAGTCTGACATTCTTGCCATTGACTCCGATGTCCCAGCGGCGGTGGTGCAAGGCACCTCCACCGAAATACCACATGCAGGAAAAAGAGTGCTCACTAGCAAGTACGGTGAAGAAATGTATTTACAGATTATGTATATATAAAGAGCAGCCGTTGCAGCCAAGATGGACGAACAGCAGCAACATTTTGGTCGCTGGGCCTTGAAGCTACAAGAATACAGCTTTGACGTCCCTTACAAGTCTGGCCGCATGCACCAGGATGCTGACTGCCTCTCTCGTCATCCTGTAGATTCCCCAGACTTGGAAGCGCATGATTCCGACACGGGTGTTCTGTCCACATCAGGCTTCGCCGATATACGCAGCGATAAACTCGCCGATGCACGTTTGCGGTCCATTATACATCGCCTGCGCTCTCACCACCCTGACCCCTCGCTTCGTTTATTCGTGCTTTACGGTGGCATTCTCTACAGACGCAACACCAGCTCTGAGGGCCCAGACCTTCTACTTGTTGTTCCTGAGGCACTTCGTTCTACGGTCCTTGAACAACTTCACGACGCCCCCACCGCTGGACGTCACCTCGGCGCCACTCGCACGTATACCATCGCGTACGGCGCCGTTTCTTCTGGCCGAGCCTTCTGCGTTATGTGCGCCGCTACGTTGCTACTTGTGAATCCTGTCAACGCCGCAAGCATCCGTCACTATTACCAGCCGGCCCACTCCAAGCTATAGACATTCAAATTATCCCATTCTACCGCGTCGGACTCGATCTCATTGGGCCATTCCCACCTTCACAAACGGGGAACAAGTGGATTGCCGAAGCCACCGACTACGCGACACGGTATGCTGTAACGCGGGCGCTACCTAAGTTGTGCCACAGACGTCGTCGACTTCCTGCTTCACGACGTCATCCTGCATCACGGCGCCCCGCGACAGCTGCTGACCGACCGTGGTCGTGCCTTTCTTTCAAAACTCGTCGACGACATTCTTCAGTTCCTGTTCTACGCGTTACAAGCTGGCCACTGCCTACCATCCGCAAACGTATGGGCTAACGGAGCGCCTCAATCGCACCCTTACAACAATGCTACCATGTCTGCTTCCGCAGATCACCGCGACTGGGATGACACTTTACCTTACGTGACGTTCGCCTACAACTCGTCACGCCATAAAACAGCTGTCTTCTCCCCCTTCTATCTCTTGTTTGGCTGTCATCCTATGCTACCCTTTGAGACTGTTGCCGTCAGCACTCGACAGGACCACAAAGTATGCTCGCGATGTCGCTGCTCGGGCTAAAACGGCCCGCCACATCGCACGGAATCGTCTTTCTCTCTCGCAGCTGTCCAAGAAGGTCCGCTACGATACCCGCCACAGAGAAGTTCACTACACTCCCGGCTCTTTGGTCCTTCTGTGGACGCCTTCACGCCAAGTCGGCCTGTCATCGAAGCTCCTTTCTCGCTATTCCGGACCATACAAAGTTCTCCGCCAACTCACAGAAGTAACATATAAGATCGCGCCGTTGGAGAGTACCTCATCCTCTTCCATAGCAGGAAGGGATGTTGTCCACGTTTCCCGCCTTAAGCCGTACTTCTCTGGCCACGACACCGCTAAAGGTTAACCTGGGCTCCGCTAAAGCTTAACCTGGGCTGAGCCTACTAGGCTGAGCCCAGGTTAACCTCCCTGCCTTTCCTATTCCTTTCTCCTCCTCCTCCTCCTCGGCCGCCTGGCGAGGAGGTTATCGCCGCTTTTCGCTCACCCGCTTCCGCCTCTCCGCCTTCGGTGCGAACGAGCCTTAAAGGGCAACTCCGGCGACTTTTCAGTGTCCACTGATCTCTATAAAATTTTCAATATATATTCTTCTCGGTACTGTAATAATACATGCCAAGCCGGACGGAAGTAGGTCATTTAGTTTTCCTGTAAATCAATTTTGAAAATTTTTAGCGGATTCTCACACGGGCCACCCTGTGTTTTTGACGTCATCACCTCCGCGCTGCCTACCCGAGTCAGCGTTCCTTCAAAAGCAAAACGGCGATACTTCAGCCCTCAAATCGTCGCTGTCAAGATCAGAAAAGCTGGCATAACTCAATATATCGTTGCACGACCTCGCCACTGGAATTTCTTTGGCGCCAGTTCCATATTTCTGGTGACGGGAAGGTTGTGACGTCACCGCACATTCTCCGCGAAGCGTCTACCCGTTTCGGTTTCGGTTTGAAGACGACTTTCAGTTGCTTATTTAAAATTATTGGTGCGTTTCCGAACAAACTGAACCACCCTGGCGGTTATAGGACCACCAGTACCATTCGGAAACATTGATATCAGGACATGGTGAAAAAACCGCCGGAGTTGCCCTTTAAGAGTGGCTGGCTGAGTGCGAATGCGTGAGCAATCATAACCAATGAGTCCACTTTGAAGTTATGCTGGTCGATGTAATGTCCTACCTGAAAAAACTGCAAATGTATGATGCTTTGAGAACCAACCACGCAACTTAACTCTGGAGGTGGGACATATGAAAACAGAAGCTGTTAAACTTGTCTGGGAAGCACGTTGGACGGCGATAGCCGCGACAAAATTGCTGGCGTCTCGTGCGCATACCTCTATGATGCCTTACGTCTCGTAGATAAAGTAATGGGTTGCAATGCCGGCGTCGAAGGCCGACAAGGTAGGTATGTCCTGAGAAGAATTTCACACCACGCTTTTAACCTTCCAGTATGTAATTATCCGGCAGCATACGCTATCAGAAAGGACTGCCGGTGCTTTCAGCAGGATGAAAGTCCGCGTATTCACAGCGTGCTTACCCCGTTTCACAACACGGCTGCAACTTGCTCTTGTGAAGAGAACGCAACCGCAGTCATCAGAATCGTCGGACTAGGCGACTCGGATTGTACTCTGTGAGCTCAAAGAGCTTAAAGCCATGGCCCCTACTCCAACTCGCACCGGTGTCGGAGACTTGGCCGCCATCACTGTTCCGAATGTTCACACCATTGTCAGGCAGTAACTTGCCAACATGAAACATTCACCCTGTATACGCACCGTAGCCGGCCCACAGCAAACATCGCAGCGTCCGCCCTCGTCCTATATAAAAAGTAGCGATTTATTACAAAATATCGCGACCTTGCTGCGTGTCGAACCACTAACAATCGCCAATCAAAGAAAATTAGCTGTACAGCCGTTCTCACAAGACTCATAGCAGGGAGGGCATACCATATAAATACAAAAAAAATCAGAAAACAGAAACAGAGAGCGCTTAGCTAATCGATACATGAAGGTCATTGGTAGCCATGCACGTGGTATGAGCATTACAAGAAACCGCGACAATTACAATGTCAAGGTGCGCAGTGATCAATAAGGTTATTTAAACAGCAAATCCGGATACAGGATGCCAAGAAAAATTTATTTCTATTGCCGTCTTATCGGCCAGTACCCGTGGTTACTCGCAATCTCGAACGTCACCTGCCCCTTACCACCGACTGGACAGTTACCGTATTGCACCTCCACACCAGTCGTCTTTCCCCAATGCTTACACCAATCTGAACAGTCACTCCCCATCGCCACATAGCCTCGAGATCGACCCAGACAGCACGCCGACATAGGACTGATGTAGGCGTGAACTCAGCCAAAGTCGGCAGCGATATGGGGCCTAAGTTGGCAAATCGCGCTACTTTCACTCACATCTGCCCGGTGACGGCCAGCCAGAATGGCTCTACTGTGGCAAAGCCACCATGGGTCGAACTTGGGCAGCCAACGTGGGTGGAATCTGGCCAGCCAGCGTGGGCGGAATGTGGCCAGCCAGCATGGGTTGATTTTGGCTAGGCTGCATTGGCCGATGTTGCCGACATTCAGGCTTTTTTGGCGTGTTGCCGGCCCCGCCGACGTCGGGAAACCCCTTGCGCGACCGTTCACAGCCATTATGGTGTTTCTAGTGGTTTACCCCACGTGTATCGTACCGTTTGGATTGAAAATTTTTTATTTTGTGTTTTCACATTTTCGAACGGCTTAACAACCGCTCCATTGCACTATCCAGTAGACGAACAGTACTTCGTGTAGATGTGCCTCTCACGCATACGTGAAAGCTCTATGAGCGTAATAATAAGTGGGGCTAACTGGATCCCCTGTATTTTCTATTAATACGTTCTAAACAAAACAAATAAGACAAGAAGAGAGGTTTATAAAGAAAAGCACTATTTCATTTATTTTCTGGTCTCTGCATTGATAAAAGCACGTGCTACTCTGGTGTTGCACCGCCGTAGTGGAAAAGCTTCGGCAAGGGAGTAACGTGCGAGAAAAGGTGTGAAAAGTTAGCACATCTTTAGAGCCCATCAGCACAATACTAGCATTCTATGCAACTTGTCGACAGTCAGTGCGACTTATGAATGAGCTCAGAAATTCAAGAAATGTCAGAAACATCTCCTAAACGGACACTACTTTAGAAAATAGCGAAAAAGATTGTCTTTTTAATTAAATAATGAATCTATGTTGAATATTCAACCACCAGATCTTGGCTTCGTGTCGCTTTAGATATCCAAGGGAAAAAAAACATGAGTAAAGGTTCTATTGCAAATAAATTTTAAAAGAGGCACGTTTGTTGAAATAGGTGCATTTTGTATTATTATAAACTTCATATTTTTGCACACATCGGAAAGGAAGACATGTAGACGGGAGCTAACAGGACACACACACCAAAGATGGGGTCTTTCAGTAAAAAATGTCCTTAAATGATAGGTGAAAGGTGCATTATGAACAGCTATTAGAGGAGGAACATCTTTTCAAGGTTATTTTAAAAATGCCATCGCGAGCCGAACTGCCGCAGGTGTCCTACACCAGGGAGCGCGTGTTCGGTATCAAGTTACATTTAAAAATATGGGCAAGAAAAAAAATGTTACGAGAACTGTAAGTCACCACACAATGGGCGTTTGATACAAGCACAGGATTAACTACATGAAGTAAAATTGCTTTGGGACTGTGCTGCTTCGCTATTAAGGGAATCCTAAATAAAGAGCCTACGCACCTCACGACACAAATAATATATAAATGTGGAACCAGTGCTTTAACATCGCAACAAAAAATGCCACATCCCATTTTGAAAAACTGTCCAGCAACTTACCGAATTTTTCCATCCGCTGTGCACTCTTCAGCTGTGAGTCAGCAATACAAATTCGGCGACGACTCTGTAGTCTCACCAAAAGGCGCAGGCTTGTGTTCACATACAACCGCTGTCAA
The DNA here is from genome assembly GCA_013339685.2 of Hyalomma asiaticum. NCBI lineage: Eukaryota > Metazoa > Arthropoda > Arachnida > Ixodida > Ixodidae > Hyalomma > Hyalomma asiaticum. The sequence goes on from CM023481.1 coordinate 212,219,834, forward strand.
AGGTGGGATGGGCATTTTCTTAGGAGGTATACATTCGCCAAGGAATCGCGCAATCAACTTCAATGATCGATAAACGCGGTACATGCGCCGACGCGCGTAGACAAACTGCGTGCACCCGTTGAAACTCGTCCGTGCAACTTGCATGTCGGTAGGAATGCTTGTATGTGTATACAGCCGCGACGAGAGAGCACGGAAAACAAGTTCTCAGAAAAAAGAAAGCATTTCCCCGAGGGTGAACATGGTTAAGTGCGAATGCACGGGGTGATGCTATGAGGGGGAGTAAAGTTATGATTAAAGTGTAATTAATGAATTTAAAGTGTTGTCATGATGCATTGTACACACACACACATTTATACACGAAGTATTATTTATTTACACCTCGCAATTTCGTAGATGCATAAATGCACACATCGCCGAGCACGTCACACACACACACACTCTACACACGTCACTACAGATCAGCACCTATTGGTGTTATCGTTGTAGCTCACGGTTAGTACCAGCGCTTTGTGATCCGAGAAATGTACGGTGAGCGGATCCGGCAAGACGGCGCGGACCGTACAGTTCCTACTGAACGCCAAGTCTATGAAGCCACCGTTGATCGTGGTCGGAAACTCCTACCGCGATGGATCCAACCTGCGATGGATCCATACTGCGAAAGACTTCACCGACCGCGGAGCCGAGCGAGAAGAGAGCGAGCGGCAGCCGGCGGACGTTTATATACGGACTGACGCGCCGGCGCCACACACACAGCTGCACAGCGACGCCAGCTGCACAGCGCGCCGTGACGTCACGCCGCGGAGAGCGGTGCGCCCGCGCAAACCGCGGTGAGGAGGCGGAGCGCGCGCAGTCACGTGGGGTGTGACGTCGCTGCGCCGTTGCTACAGACGCTCCTCTCCGCTCCTCGCGCCGTTGCTATGGGACGGCGGATTCAGGGTCGCTTATAAAGTGCATTCGCACTTAAAACAGCCCGGTTGCTCCTCCGAAGGGAGTTAATGCCACCAAAAGCAGGTTCAGAACTACCTTCTTTGCAAACTGTAGATGTGCACAATGCACGTGCGTAGAGGGGGCCGTGACGACAGCGGTCAGCTCCGAAGGGGACGCGCGTCCCCCTCACACACTTTCTTTTATGTTTATTTGATACCGGCTTCAGGCCGAACCACACGTACGCTTCCAAGACGCGTGCGATGCGCGTGCGCTTACTTGCGCGCGCTCATTCGCGTAACTGCGCATGCGTACACGGCGCAGGCGCATCTGGGCGCGTCTAGGCGCGGAGAACAAGCCCGGCTTGATATCGGCGCTCGATTTCACGCGTCCCACACGCGTTTGGAGTCCTGTACATACGCAACTACGACGTGGCTTTACTCCTGCACCAGTTCGGCCGACGTATAGTAGCCAGTTCAGATTGTTTGTTCTTTCCTTTTCATGCTTATTTAGCAAATGTCTATGCATTTCAATTACGCTTGTACTCATATATTTATTTCCGATCACATTTTAAAGACATTTAGGCACTCTGAAGCGCTTGATGAGCTAGGGTGCCTCCCGTCGCTGTGGGCGTGATGGCACTCCGTCGTCCGCGACCTATCGTGCACCTTGCTACAGCGTGCACGACGCCATCGAATGCGCGCTAGTGTTCGTCTAGCGGTGCTTCGTGGTGTGGAGTGGCGTTGTGAGGCACCACCTCTGCCACGGGATTGTAGCGAGGCCTACATCGCGCGGCGTGAAGCAGATCGGCACGAAGCGATACCTGCTACGCCGACGTCTGCATAGCCGGAGTGAACGCGCTGGCGCACGCGACGTGCGGTTGCAACCCACCACTCCGCGCCGGGCGCGGCTGAGTTTCACGCGTCGGCGCGTGCGTGGATGCGCGCAGAAGCGTACGTGTGGTTTGGGCTTTAGATGTGCTGCGTTACTTCTACGCAGAATACGCGCGTTTTTCTTCTTTTCTTTTGCAGTTGTCGCAGAACGTGGAAGACAGCATTTCTGCAGGGCAAACATTTATGCACAATGGGGGCGACACCCGCCGGGACTGCATTTGTTATGTGCAGCCTGGTGCTGGCAAGCATGCTGGCAAGCATGCTGGCAAGCATATACGCTCTCTTGCGAGCCACCTGCAGCACAGGGTTTAGGAGAAGCTGAACCACCCACTCTAGCTGAAAACGAGAGCTAAATGCCTCACTGTACGTAACAAACGTAGCGTGGACGCGCGCCGCCATTGTGTCTGCATTTCTGCAGCGCAGGAAAGACCCGTGCTACCTTCCCGAACGACAAAAATACTGTGATTAATATGTCTCTACTCGCGCCCTTCTGTTACCCTTATTGGTTATAAATAGATTAGTTGTTAAATACCAGAAAACGCACATGCGTGCTTATATCAATGCAGTTATGTTTTTCTTGTTCGTTTTCTCCTTGATGTGGATTGAAGTCCCGTCAAGGAGATGATCGACGTCGATGAAGCAGGAGGCAGGTTGGAGGTAATGAACTTGAAGGTATATTGTAGCAAAATATTTACAGTCATATGTACATCTTGCCGAAGCACACTGATGATAACATAGACATCAACAGCGTCTTACTCTTCTACTTAACTTTTCTTAAGTTAGAGCTTAGAACACTGTTACTACATACAACGAACCTAGTCTCACTGTTCGACCACCGAGTGGTTACGGCCCAGACAGAAGTTGCATCGTACGGAGTCTTACTGATCGATCAGTTAAGTGATTACAGCCTAGACTGAAGGGAAACGAATCCCGTCCAGTCTAATTAGTACCTTGCGGTAACAAAGAAAAAGGGGAGGTGGCCACTGCTGGTCCGCCTCAACCTTCTGTCATCCAATCTGTTTATCCTCAGATTAAGCCACTCCCTAGTGGGCTGTCCCTAATCCCGACAGCAGCGTCTTTGCAGTTTAAACAGGCATTTTGGCATTCTTTCCCATCATGGCTCTCCCTCTCCTTATCCCACGCTCTCAGATATTCTCACAATCGAAATATCGGTATCGTAGCAGCCCTGCGGCATTCGGGCCATCTCCCACGCTCATCCAGTCGAACCCTGTCGTTCCAGGAAACACAGCGTGTCTTCGCCTTTCCCGCAGTTCGGACCGTGCACTGCTGCGACTCAACGCTTCGTTCCAGTCGGCGCGCCGAAAGCGCATGCTGGTCGTTAAAGAATTGGTTGGGCCAAGCGCATTGTCGCTTCAAGCGACGGCGCACTTCTCATGCATTGTCCTCCTACGCGTCCGAGCTGCTATTCCCCGAAACGGCCACTGAGAGGACAAGTACGGTCGCGCATCCGCGACCCCCCCGAGCGACGTTCAGCGAAAGGGAAGGGTCTCGTACCAGGAACCCCCGGGGGCCAGCGTGGGAGACCACCCGCTCAATGGGAGCAGTTCGCTTTCCATTGATAATTGCTGTCAAAGACCATGCAGAGAGAGAGCCGAGAAAGAAGCTTTGTATAGCGTACGGTGCTACGCCGTCCCTTCTGCACGATCGCCTTATGAGCGGCAACATAACATGTCCCCCCCTTAAGAGTACGCTGGGCTGTTCTACGCTCAGTGGTACGATAAATCACTGCCGCGATTAGGTCACTGGACTTTCTAAGCATACAACAGTATACACAAACATCAAACACAATTGCGAGACAACACGACAGGAGAATACAAGAAACGAAAACAAATACATGCTAAACGATCAAGCACACCATTGCTGCTTCAAGCAGTAAGATCACTAGTGTCTGTTTCTTGGATTGTCAATCACACAGTCCACAATATACAGCAGCGAGTGGGCAGGAACATTCACGTTCCCCCCTCAGTTGGCATGGCACTGTTATTCTGATTGCTTCCACAAACTATTCTGGAGCCTCGATAATGCATCCGCATTCCCGTTACATATACCCTTCCGATGTTGTACCGAGACATGATATCGCTGTAAAGCCAGCGCCCATCTTGTCAATTTCGCCCCGTGCGGAGTAGAAGTTGTAAGGTACGACAGCGGATTGTGGTCGGAAACGACGTTTACTATGGCACCGAAAAGCCAGTAGTCAAACTTCTTTAAGGCCCATATTATTGCGAACGCTTCCCTCTCAATTGTCGACCAACGCATCTGGATCGGTGAGAAGCGGTGGCTTGCAAAGGCGATAGGCCTCTCTTCTCCCTCGGCTGACATTTGCGCCAAACATGCTCCCGCCGCCGTAGCTGAGGCGTCTGTGAAAAGCCAGTAGGGCTGAGATGGCTCTGGGGTGTTTAGCGCCACGGCCTCGCACAAAGATTGTTTGAGCATCTCAAATGCTGCCCGAGCTTCCTCCGGCCAGGGTATCTTATTAGGTACCGCTTTCTTTGTTAACAGCGTGAGCGGGCTAGTCACCTCTGCATATCCTCGGACGTACTCGCGATAGTAACCGCACAGTCCTAACAGGCTGCGTAGTTCCTTTTTGGTGCGCGGTGGTACCAGGTTCTTAATCGCTGCTATTTTTTCGGGGTCTGGTGCGTGTGTCCCTGAACCGACAATATGCCCCAGGTAATGTATATGGGAACGCGCAATCTGACACTTCTCCGGACTGGCTTTCAGTCCCGCCTTCTCTAAGACCTTAAGAATAATGTCGAGATGCTTTAAGTGCTCCTCCCAAGTGCTAGAAAAAATAGCAATATCATCAAGGTATGCCGTGGCATACATTTGATGTTGCGACAAGAGTTTATTCACCATTCTTTGAAAGGTTGCCGCGGAATTTTTTAGCCCGAAAGGCATCACTTTCCATGCGTACTGACCCTCATGCGTTACAAACGCGGTGAATTTCTGACTCTTCTCTTCCATCGGTACCTGCCAGTACCCACGCCTAAGGTCCACTACCGTAATGAACTGCGCTCTGCCTACTCGGAAAATCAATTCCTGAGGATTCATCATAGGGAACGCATCCGCTTTGGTGACGGCATTTAACGCCCTGTAGTCCACACACATGCGGATAGTCCCATCCTTTTTTCCGACGCATACTACCGGGTGTGCAAACTCACTCTCCGTGGGGTAGATCAACTTCCAAGTCAAAAGTTCGTCAACTTGCCGGCTGACTTCCTTCTTTAATAGTTCCGGCACCCGATAAGGAAACACCTTTTTTGGCTGGTGGCCCTGTTCTATTTCTATCCTATGTTCGTCTACCTTCGCTATACCTGGAGTGCCGTCAAAGAGTGTGCAATGTCTTTGGAACACCGCCTGTATTTCCGCCTGCGCGTCAGCATCAAGGTGAGCAACCTTCTCGCTCGTTAGCACTAGCTCTTCCCGCTTTATAGTGGTTGGTTGTAGAGCATATTCCACCTCCCCAAAATCATGGTCCTCATCGAAGACTACCCCAATATGACTGACCCTTGTATAGTAAGGTCGAATGTTGTTGGCGTGGACACTTTTCACCTTTCCCTCAGATGTTTCAACGCGGTAAGAGTGTTCGCGCTCACGTCCAACCACTGTGAATGGGCCTAGCCATTTAGGTGACATCTTACAATTCCGATCATTGTCGAAAACCACAACCTGGTCGCCAACGTTAAAAGCTTTGAGCCTGGTGCTGCGATTATAGGCACTGGCGTAACTCTCCTGATGAGTTGCACTAGTTAGCTCAGCAATATTAGCGGCCGTCTCGAGCTGCTCCTTAAGTTGCTGTAAATACTTAGCGGGGATTTCTCTCTGGCCTAATGATGCCTCCCTTTCTTCATCAATTTGCGCATCTTCGCCGGAAACGTCTTTCTTCTCCAAAGTAAGATTGCATGCCACGACCTTTGGTTTCTCTACTGCTTGTTCTGCCTCGGGAGCAGGCTCGGCCGGTGCTCGACAGGGTGCCAGAGGGCTGCTGGCCTTCGACAAAAGTTTCCAATCTTCCTCGGTCAACAAACAATCTGTGCCCTCGACGAGCTCATCAGTTAACGCGCAGAGTAGGTCGACGCTCTGAGGCTCCGTAACCTCTCGCGGGCTATTTAATTTGACCGGCAACGTAACTAGCCTTGCCTCGATAGTTTTACCAAAAGCAGACACCAATCTCACCTTGCCAGACGGCTCTACTAAACTTCTCGGAAGCAGACTCTCCCGAAAGACAGTTATTTCACTCCCTGTATCCAAAATTGCATCTGCGGATATACCTGCACATGATACGGGAATTAACTGCAGTTTATTTGTGCCTTCACCCTCGTGTTTCAGAGACTTCACCTTTGCGCTAAGTACTCCATCAGGTATTTCAGTTTCCGTCTCGTGGGATAACGTTACCTTTTGGACCTTCCGCTTTGGCTCGGTAGCCTTCTTCGGGTTGCTCTCCTTATCACTAGACTTCGGGCACTCTTTAGCGAAATGGCCTGAGCCGTGACATAAGTGGCACTTCAGAGCCCCTTTCTCTACTCGTGTCGCCGGCTTCTGCCCCATTTCTACAGTTGGTTGCTTTGAAGCACGCCCTTTTCCTTTCGCTTGTTCGAAAGTTTGCAGCACTTTAGCGATCTCAGTTGGCCTAAGCCATCCCTCGCCTTCTCTTAGTCTCACATACTCAAGACCCTCCGTGCTAAGGCCCGATTTTATGCGATCAGCAACCATGAGTTCTGCCATCACTTCTACCGTGTCAGCCTCTCTCACTTGGAGGTAGTAGGAGAAGTAAGCTTTCACGCGGGACGCGAACTGCGCCCACGTCTCTTCCTTCCGTTTTACCGCTCTTTCGAACCTCTGCAGATACTCTGCCGGAGAAAGCTTCAGTTCCGTCAGTACTGCTGCTTTAACTGCCTCGTAATCTGCACTCGATTCAGAGTTAGGTTACGCAGTAGGTAACGAACTCGTTCAGTTAGTGCTGGTATAACCAAATGCACGCGACTCTCATACGGTACTTGGTAAGTAGCAAATAGTTTTTCTACTTCCTCAAACCATAATGGCACATCCGCGTCACTCGGCAGGCGGAACCCTTTCAGCACTTTTGCACATTGCTGGACAGAATCGAAACACCGTCGCCCCCGATCGCCCGTCTCCGACCCAGAGTTGGACAATGTGCCATTGAGACGTTCCGCGTTCATTCTAGTTTGCAATAGCTTTTCGTACTCAATCTGGAGATTGAGCTCTTGAATTTCAAGTTCGAGCGTTCTCGTTTCACTTGAATTCGGCAAAACCTGAGATGCCAGCTGCATCGATTCTTGCCTCTGAGTAGGCACTCTAGCCTCATTTGACTGATCAGAATTTAGAATACCATGATTTGATGGCTCTCGATTCCGATCCATTGCTACCGCACTCGCACCTTCATCTCCATTAGACTCCATTGTTTCAGCACCCCCGCGTGTTCTCACCATGTGCTCTACACATAAACTGCCATGCCAACTAGAGAAAAACGCAAGAAATCCTGCTCACCCCTTCCTGTATGCACTGTCGTTCCTGGATCTCTTCCACGGTGCCGGAGTTGGCTGCTGTGGGATCGTCTCGACGTTGCCGCTGGTGGCTGACGGATGCCTTGCCCCTCGGTCTCCTCGGCACTGGTCCAGTGTCTGGTGCTGTAGAGCTCTCCGATCCCTGTCCGACTGCGCCAGTTATGTTTTTCTTGTTCGTTTTCTCCTTGATGTGGATTGAAGTCCCGTCAAGGAGATGATCGACGTCGATGAAGCAGGAGGCAGGTTGGAGGTAATGAACTTGAAGGTATATTGTAGCAAAATATTTACAGTCATATGTACATCTTGCCGAAGCACACTGATGATAACATAGACATCAACAGCGTCTTACTCTTCTACTTAACTTTTCTTAAGTTAGAGCTTAGAACACTGTTACTGCATACAACGAACCTAGTCTCACTGTTCGACCACCGAGTGGTTACGGCCCAGACAGAAGTTGCATCGTACGGAGTCTTACTGATCGATCAGTTAAGTGATTACAGCCTAGACTGAAGGGAAACGAATCCCGTCCAGTCTAATTAGTACCTTGCGGTAACAAAGAAAAAGGGGAGGTGGCCACTGCTGGTCCGCCTCAACCTTCTGTCATCCAATCTGTTTATCCTCAGATTAAGCCACTCCCTAGTGGGCTGTCCCTAATCCCGACAGCAGCGTCTTTGCAGTTTAAACAGGCATTTTGGCATTCTTTCCCATCATGGCTCTCCCTCTCCTTATCCCACGCTCTCAGATATTCTCACAATCGAAATATCGGTATCGTAGCAGCCCTGCGGCATTCGGGCCATCTCCCACGCTCATCCAGTCGAACCCTGTCGTTCCAGGAAACACAGCGTGTCTTCGCCTTTCCCGCAGTTCGGACCGTGCACTGCTGCGACTCAACGCTTCGTTCCAGTCGGCGCGCCGAAAGCGCATGCTGGTCGTTAAAGAATTGGTTGGGCCAAGCGCATTGTCGCTTCAAGCGACGGCGCACTTCTCATGCATTGTCCTCCTACGCGTCCGAGCTGCTCTTCCCAGAAACGGCCACTGAGAGGACAAGTACGGTCGCGCATCCGCGACCCCCCCCGAGCGACGTTCAGCGAAAGGGAAGGGTCTCGTACCAGGAACCCCCGGGGGCCAGCGTGGGAGACCAGCCGCTCAATGGGAGCAGTTTGCTTTCCATTGATAATTGCTGTCAAAGACCATGCAGAGAGAGAGCCGAGAAAGAAGCTTTGTATAGCGTACGGTGCTACGCCGTCCCTTCTGCACGATCGCCTTATGAGCGGCAACATAACAAATGCCCTAGTCTCACATGAACGTCAGTGACAAATTCTACACTCCTTGCACTGAGCATGCAGTCAAACTCGATATATTCTGCTCATTTAACTAGTACAACGTAACCGATGGCCGATGTGTGAACGAATTCGAATGGTATGGAAAGAATGCATTGATGGTCGTTTAATGCACAAAAAAGCAAAAAATGGACTGTACGCAACGTCGTGGATATATTAAAGAATTATTAGCCTATTGTATCTGTGTGGTAGTAGAGAGCATGGAGGTGGAAAATGGAGGCATAAGTTTACCCGACAAACAGACAAAGGTGATTTTCCCTAGCTCAGCTTATGCGAGCTGCGATACACGTGTTCGGCTGTACTGGAGCTGCTTTTGAAAGGAATGCAGTAGCTTGCGAACGCACTGACGATATGTAGTAGAGGGGCGCGATATGTAGTAGAGGGGCGCCACTTGAAAAAACAAGTTGGCGCCACCCGTGTCACGGTGCGCTACGCAAGCATCTAATTGTCGTACATCCCACCTTTTGTTATCAGCTTCTAGGTACCTAGGGACAGAATGTCTAGGGATTTTCGACAGTGGCGCCGTCACTTGTTGGCGGGGTTTTTTTGCATGCCACCGACCGACCGACCGAATCACCAAGTGCCGAGACTGAGCCGACACGCGGCCGTGCCGCCGTGGGATGGAGTGTGCGCATCTCTGAACACGGTTCCAGTGCTTGTGCGTTTCGGCAACGCAGTCCGGTGCCCCGTAGCGAGTTCGCCTTATCTATGAACGTCGAGGGCGAAGATTGTTATGTGCTGCCTTTCCACGTAACTCTAGCCGAGTTACAAGTAGGTCCCGTGCCGATCCCATGCCTATCGCGCGCGTTCGCTCCCTCCTTTGAACGCGCGTGTCTAGGGCGGCCGTGCTGACCGCGCGTCGTGCAGCTTCATTGTCGCTCTGACAGCCTAGGTAGCGAGCCTTGGTTGCCCGTGCCTACTTTGCCGTGACCACCTTTGATAGATCGACGACTTCGTATGACACGTAAGTAATAATCTCTGTTATTCGGAGCTTTGCGCTGTTACGTGCTCTGCCGCGTCTAATAGCCAGAATTCACATTGTGCCAGTTACATATCCCATGTGTTAAAAGCTATGCTATCGTTCTATCGCGAAAAAGTCGGGAGCGTGCTAACAAGCTAGTTTACAGTCGTTAACAAAGGCGCCAATCGATGCACTTGCGTTCGGTACATTTGCGATTGTTGCAAGTGGAAACGTTCGTTTAGTTCACTCGATGACCCAGTGAGGAAGGAGACTGCGCGCCGTTCGCTTTCTCCATGTGGCCGCTCTAAATCTAGCTTATATTTGCGTGCTCACTGCTGCAAAAAAAAAAAAAAAAGCCCTCCTTCCCGACGTTGATTGCGTATGCTGTCTTCGACCATTGTGCGTTTATTATTTATTGCTGAAATGATTCGTAACTCCTGTCAGGTCGCCGTTCCGTTGTGTACGTTACTTTCCGAGGTACTCAATTTGTTGAATGAATCAAAGATAAGAGAAGTAGCGCACACGACTGCTTGTTGTGTGCCATTTCTCTCCTCCCTGCTTTGTATTTTTGACCGATTCACTTTTTCAGCATTATGTACCATCTGACCAAGGCCTCAACATTACTGCCATGATTTAATTTTATATTTGCTTTATTGTTTGGCAGGCATCATGTGTTAAGTACACAGGAACAGAAATGCTACTGGCAGCTTAAGTTCCGGGAACGTATACATATAAACTTTTGGCTGGCATTAGTCGTACCAGCACGTTTGGCTGTAACATAACAGGGCAACATAACAATTCTAAAAATTTCATGCCCGACTTTGCCACCATCAGTGCTTCATATAAGACTCGATGTCCCTGTAAACAAGCAATATTTCCGCATGCTTGATATGGAAGGGGGGGGGGGGGCTTACTTTCATTTGTGACACCTACAGTAGATGAGTAAAGCATGCAAAATTGACATTTGTGGGACGAAGAACAAAAAACTTGACGAGAGCTACATACATATTGAGTTCAGTTGCACGTCGAGTATGTGCCCCTTTTGTAAATGCAGTTTTCATCGTGCAGTTTTTGCTCTTTGTCCCACAAATGTTGCATCGACTAGCCCAACGATTCATGCTTATACATGCAAGAGTGGCCTGACAAATTGGAATCCTTGTTGCAGAAGATTACATTTTCAGCACACATACCACTGCATGCTTGTTTTGGGTGCATTGTAAATCAGGCTGCAAATTCTATTAATTAATGGTAAATGTAGCTCTGTGCTTCTCTTTATTTCAGGATTTCCCATCCAGAGAGACAAAATGGAAGGGCAGACTCAACGGGCAGCAGTTGTACAGCTTCAAGAAAGTGGCAATGTACACCAGGGGCTGTTAATCGTCTTTATTACCAGCAATCTGGAAAATATATGCTCCTGTTATCATCATTGGCAGTGGTGAAAGAAGAGGCACCTTCAAAATAAGCCATTGCTGCGAGAGAGAAAGGTGGCAGGGTTTGAGTGACATTTGTACCAAAGTTCATGGTGATGGCTGCTGTTAATTTCCTTCATTTATATTTCATACCACATCTGGCTACAGCACAGCACTGCATTAGTGAACACTGCCTAAACATGTACTGCTGCACCTACTGATTCATCATCCATCAGCATTACCATGAAACCCAGGACTGCCACATGTGGCAGTCACATGTGGCACTGCCACATGGGCACTGCCACATGTGGCAGTGCCCTTGCAAAGTGACACAGCATGGGTTAAAATGCACTTTCTCAAAACGACACTGTGGTTTTCTTGTTGTGTACAGGGGTGTAGTAAAAAGCAAGGACGACGACGACGAAGGTAGCTACCTGAGCGGAGCGTTGCGGGCAGAAAGAGTGCACGTGGGAGGGGTGGCATCGAAAAAGAAGTAGCAGGAAGGCGCGAGACTATTTCGTTTGGACAGACCTTCTAAGGGTGGTGGTCTTGCGTTCTTTGTTTCAACCAAATTTAGTCATAGAGCAAAAATATCGTACCAGTACATGTCGAATGACTATGAAAATTTCGTATTACATTTAAATCTTCCGGACTACCCCCTTTCTCTCTTAGTAATGTATACTTTCCTGCAGGGGTGGTACATACGATATGTCTCGATGTAATGTTAGCTGCTTGCGGAAAAGATATTTTACTCACAGGGGACATTAATTCTCATCATGTGTCGTGGGGTTTCAGGACTGATTTATATGGAAGACGCTTATGGGAATGGGCTCATGATAATAATCTACTTTTTTAAATTCGGGCGTTCCTACATTTGTTAGAGGTATATCTCGATCGGCTATAGATCTGACTTTTTCCAGTCCAGCTTTAAGCATATCTTCGTGGACCACCGTAGACTCAGTTACAAGCAGTGACCACATTCCAATCACTTTCGAGATTAATCTGCCGGTGACCTCTTTAGAACGGAGAATTGGCACATTTGTAAATTATTCTAAATTTCAGAAAGAATTAAGGACCTCCTTGGTTTCGCGTGAAGACTTGCGGGAAGATGCTAGGGCTATGAGCCTTAGTGCTGTCTTAAAGCGCACATTAAAGAACTCCACTTTTTCATTAACATCAGCAACTGGCAGATCGTTTAGCCCATGGTGGAACGATGAATGTGCGAGGGCGTATAGAAAGCGAAAAGCTGCGTGGAAAAAGCTGCTTGCCAATCAATTCCCCAGCAAATTGGAGAGATTACACATTTGTGGCGGCCGCCTTTAAACGTACAATAAATAAAGCAAAAGATGATTACGATATTGGCAGGTTCAATTATCTTTCTCAACCTAAAATAAAAAAGCTCTTTTTAGATTTTTACGTTCAAGAAAGATGATACCCCCGTCGCCAAATATTGATTCTATAGTTTTTTCGCCACGCGAGTTGTCAGATATATTAGAAAATATTGCAAAAGGGCTGGAAGTGTCGACTATGCCGCAACACATACCTAACCCTACACGCGTTGAGAACTTCAGTGAGGTTACTTTAGAAGAACTCGCAAACGTCATTCAGAGTTTGCCTTCTTCAGCGCCCGGACCGGATGGAGTAGCTTCAGCAATGATAAAAGTAGTTTATGAGATATCACCAAGCGAAATTCTAAATTTGGTAGATTACTCTTTGAAACATGCCTGGTTGCCTGCGGAATGGAGGCTTGCTAAAGTGATTCCGCTACTTAAAAAAGAGGGGTTAGGATTTGTTCTAGACAACATAAGACCGATTTCTCTGATTTCTAACGTCGTGAAGCTCATAGAAAGGGTCTTGAATATTCGAATAGCAAAATATATTGATTATAACTCAATTCTTAGTCCTTGCCAAATTGGCTTTAGGTCTGGGTGCTCGATATGGTGTGCGCACGTTGATTTAGAGAGTCGCATACAACTGGCTCGTCAGCGAAGGCAATATTCGGCGTTAGTAACTCTTGATTTGTCTAAAGCATATGACAAAGTTGAGCATGCAATTTTACTAAAACAGATGGAGCATTATGTATTCCCACATTACATAACAAGTTGGGTTTCAGAATTTTTGAGAGAAAGAGAATTCTATTGCTTTCATCGTAGCTGTTCATCCCGCAAAATATAAGCAGAAACGTGGTGTACCTCAAGGATCCGTCCTATCTCCGGTGTTGTTCAATATATTCATGAGCTCCATTCCTCTCCAGCAGGATGTGCAAGTATATGTATACGCGGATGACATTGCTTTTTTCGCGGCCGATAATGACTTACACGCACTATATCAGACACTACAGAGGTATCTGAATTCCCTGGATATATGGCTACAGCGTATACACATGTCGCTGAATGTTGATAAAAGTGCGCTTCTTGTTTTTCCTGTTAATGGGCCCGTGAACATCTCACTGGTATATCGTCAACAGTTTATTCTACAGGTAGTTTCTTTGAAATACTTGGGCATCATATATAATGGGACACTTAATTGGAAACCTCACATTGAACATGTCACGGTTAAAGCAACGCGTGCAGTGGGATGGTTACGCAAACTTGGAAACTGTAGAATGGGACTGTGAAGACATACTATGATAATGATTTACAAAATGTATGTGCGGCCCATCATGGAATTCGGGTGCGTATTATTCTCTGGAAGCGCAGCTTATAAAATTAGGCCTTTAATACTATTAGAGAGGGAAGCATTGCGTTTGTGCCTTGGCCTTCCAAAGTACGTAGCAAATAATGTTTTGTACATGGAAGCACGTTTGCCATGCTTGAGAAGTAGGTTCAAACTTCTTACGGTTCAAACATTTTTAAAGATAGACAATTATCATCAGAGACGATCAATGTATGTTTTCATTAATGAACCCAACTCATTTTTTGGAATACAGTGGTCGAGGCTCCATACTCCTCAGATTGTACTCGTACAAGCAGAGCTAGAGCCTCTAAAGGTACAAATCAGACATACTGCAGCAGTTATAAATGGCCGATTACGCCCACATATTGAGTTTGATGACATTTTCCCTCCAAATGCCAAACAACTCTCTTTTCGATATTTGAACAACCAATTAGAGGATTACCTTGCTCACCTAGACGCCACTAATATTATAGCAACAGACGCATCGGTATTAAAGGAAAAGGCTGGAGTGGGAATTTTCTCCCCTTCTCTTGCCTGGTCCTTCTCATTCAGGCTTCCAGATTACACTCCCATTTTTATGGCTGAGTTATTGGCTATTGTGTTAGCGCTTCGTAAACTTCCCCCACATGATTCGGTAGCAGTCATAATTACAGATTCACGTTCAGTATGCTCAGCTCTCCACGCGGCAACAAATTCAGATCTCCTCAACATGTTTCATTCTCTAATACCTGCCAATTTGCAAACTATTCGTCTGCTATGGGTACCAGGCCACTGCGGATTATATCTAAATGAAATGGCAGACTCGCTAGCCGCATCATCTTTAAATGGTCCCATAATACCCGTCTTACCTGACACAGCTTACGTGACAGCACTCCGGTATAGAATCGCTTGTTTACAAAGTGAACTCGAGTCCTATCTGAGCAGACTAAAAGACTTCGAACATTTGAGATTTTGCTGGAATAAACAGTGGTGTGCATCCCGGCAATTAGAGGTTTCATTCACCAGACTACGCTGTCGAGTTCCGCACCTGAACCTTTACTTGCACAGAGCCGGTCCGCGGATGTCCCCACTATGTCTGTTTTGCAATGAAATCGAATCGATTGACTACTTCTTTTTAGATTGTCGCCGATACTCTCTTCAGAGAAAAATGTTCCTCGAAACTCCACTTCGAAAGATGGGGTTAGAAATGAAAATTCCTGCAATTTTATCATTTGGGGCCACTATATTCGGGTACTGTCACCGGGATGTTTGCTCCGCTGTCTTCGACTTCTTAAATGAAACAAAAAGAATTCCTTGCTAATTCCTATTTGTACTTCCAATCCCGTTTTGTGCCAAAATCACTCCTCGTTGCCCTCATATCGAAAAGTTTCATTACTCTTGCATCCCTTCCATTCCATCTGTTAGTCTGACTACTGGACCGTTCAGTTTTGTTTTGTCTTTCTTTCCTTCTTTCTTTCTGTAGTTCTTTTTCTGTTTCTTTTTGCTTGTTCTTATTCTTATTGGCTTAGTCCCTCTTGAAACAACACTAGATTTACTGACTACTGCCGCCCGATTCTTGGCCTATCCCCCTCAGTGGGTGAGCGCCATAAAAGAGGCCCATCATCATCATCATCATCATGAGAAGAAGAAGAAGACGGCGTTCGAGGAGCCGATGTTTGAAGAGGGCTACCAGGGCTGAAGCGCTGGGCAGCCTCCTGACCGGTCCTGCGAACGTCGTTAGCCGGCGACTGCTGCCTGACCTCGCCGGGTGACCAGTGTGGCCGTTACCTGCGGGTTTCTGCTTTCGGCGCCTACCTGCACTGGGCCGACGCCACTCTGTGCTGCTTCCAAGAACCAGAGCCGCTGCCAGCGTTCGAGCTCCGCAACCTCTCCTTCCCGCCGCGTCCCTCAAGTCACCACATCGACGCTTCGTGCTACCGACGTCGACATAGACGTGAGCTTGTGCACATGCACGCGACTTGGGTTTTTTTTGAGAACCGCGCAAGCTTAGGACTTACATGGTTAGCTTAGGACTGTAGCTCGTGAGCTTTATTGTTTGTTGTTTGTTTGTACGTGTGCTTTGAGAGTGCCCATTTAATATATGTGTGTTTTCCTGCCATACCGTGTACGGCATCCATCCTTCACCGCACCGCACGTCAACAGATGTGACGGTCCGCACACTCACTCTCTAAAAGGGGTATAACATAATTAGTACGATCTGCATGTGTTCATTGTACCCTGAAAATTTTAAAGCATATGTGCCGTTGCTGTCCAAGGAGGTCAATAAGAGTTTGATTTGTCGTTGCCAGCCATTCAGTCTTATTTAATGACTGTCTTCAAAAGTTTGTACTAGTTGTATGACCAGCATCTGGAGCAGTGAATGGCCCCATAGTCATGTTGTGTCCCTCTGCTCATGACAGGAGCGAGCAGGAAACGTTACGTGAGCCGTCCTCCGCTTTTCGTCATTATCATCTGTGACTAGTACTGCAGTGTGTTGGAAAAGATACTGCAGAAGTGGACCTTGCGGGTAGAAATGAGCAATGCCTTTAAATATTGCCACAACCATATTGCCATGCACATGTGCAGGGCCTTGCTCATATTAAAGCAATACGGATATTATAGTCATACGAAAAGACAAAGGTGTTGACATGGCCATGGTGGAAGCACACTAATGCGGTTAAATGCAACAGAGGATTAAACTCGTGCATGAGACCTTGCAAATACTGGATAATTGATAAGATGGTTTTGGACAATGTGTGTGGCATGAAGTAATACCAGTGCCTCCAGTGCGGTAAGCTAATAAATCAGTAGAGAATACCAGACAGCAACCAAAATGCAACATCTTTACCATTTTCTCAATGAGCCCCTCACCAGGCCTGGCCATTTTGAGCTGACAAGTACACTGCACGTTCGTGTTCATATCTGCCTAGAACTGCATCGTTACATGCTGTGGAAGGTGCTCAAATTTCAGACTGAGCGCTGTTTACCCTCCCCTTGCAAGGATCACGCACCAAATGGTGGACGATGATGCCACGCACCCTGCATAGCAAGCCGTGTCACCACAGTGCGCGTGTGTGTCGCTACAAACTGTCACACTTGTTCAGATCGTGCAGTGGCCACTCGAATCAGTCGGGAGGCACCTGGCTCCTTGGAGAGGATGACCAACTGCGGGCACAATAACAAGCACAGTTCGCTTTTTTTTCCCTTGCTTCGCCACACAGCATCGCCGTGTGTCGTACTGGCAGTGATTTGCCTCCCAATATCCTGGTGTAGTGCCGCTTCAAACATTTTTACCTCTGATAATAATGATCCAATTTGAAAAGTTCTTGCAGTAGGTACCCCCCCCCCCCCCCCCAATGGGGCACGTAAGAAACCCCAGCGTACAAACTGAAATGTGCGTGCTGCTGCATCATCATGACTTAGTGCATATACGTGTCACAATATTCTTGTACCACTTCAGTTTTTTTCAAGGAATGGCTTCGCTGTTATTTCATGCATCCAGACTTCCTGTCATCTGCACAATTACATTTTATAAAACCTAACCCTGAAAGGCTCCTACTTGCAATTGCTAAGCTTTTTCACAAATTGCCCGACTTCATATGGAAGCCTTACTGCCCTGTGAAGCTTCGCCACCCTACACTGCCGGGAAGCCCACGGTGGAAGCAAATATGGATATAACAGACATGGAAAGTCTAGAGGCGCTGTTCTGCTCAGTGAACACATATTTGCTACTTCTGTGCACAAAAGCCGAAATTTGGCCACACCATGAGATGTCACAACTTTCAAGTTGTGCTTTCCAACAATGGCACCGTGGCAAAGCCAGAAGTAACATTTCATCTTATATTTAATGTCAGTGTGCTAGGGCACAGCATAGGTAGTGGTCTGGTATTTCTTGTGACAAAATATTATACTCCTTTGCACACAAGTATATGTGTATTTGTTTTAAGCTAATGCATGGTGGTTTGTAGTTACACAAGTTTTATTCTCTCAGTTCCAGTGCTAGAGAGTTAATGCATGTCATTACAGCATTTATTTTCAACTTGACAGGAGGATGACTCATTGAAGATGTACTTTTTTTCTTTCAGAGATGGCATAATTTGCAGGGACCTTTTACCAGGTGGCAGAGAGAGTTGAATATTGTTATGGAGATCTCCACACGAGGACTCCGGATGAAGGTTCACCATGCCACTGTACAGGGCACATCTGCAATGTTCTTTCAAAGTGTTGGGCAAAGAATACCTTGTATATTGCAACGATACTCACAAGCCTTATTCTGGCTGGCTTTTCTGAAACAAGAAATTAAAGGTCATTATTTACAGCATACAATGATTCGTGATGTTCTACTTGATCACAGGCGTTCTGAACCTGAAAAGAGGCGTCAACATGCTTATCCAAGCATGGCTGACATGTTCCAGCTGCAACACAACAGAATGTAGCGGCAGTGATCTCTCAACCATGAAATGCTCCATTTTGCTGAGCATTGATCCATTAACCCTACGTTATGCCGGCTGATTATTTACTGTGCAAGCTGATATGGGCACGTTACAATGGGCACGTAACAACAATATCCCCTGCCCCTGCCTTTGTCATTAACAGCCCTTGCTTACAATGATAAACTCCATGCCTGTGCAGATTTGAACCCAGCCGTATAGGAGCAGTCAAATCCACACATGGGACAACTTAGGACAACTTCATTTGTGTCTTTTGAAAAATTTAGCACTGTGTAAACATGAAACAACTAGCCCAAGCCTCAGCCCTAGCAATTTCCAAGGAAATTAAAGATGGCTGCACAATTGTTTAAAAACATTTTCTAATGAGGGGCATTTACATGTGTGCAGTTTCACCACGTTCCTCGCAGCTTGCTCTGAGCAAAGTGCCAGTAACACCACCTCTAGGCACCTTTGAACAACTATCAGCAAGGCACTGCATTATGCATGGTAACCGTGCTGTGTCACAAAGTGGTGGTCCTATCTTTGCATGTTGTAATCCTGTTTTCAGGTAACACAGAAAGCACGTTTGCTCACAAAAAAGCAAGCAGTTTGTCGTGTTGTTCTTGCAGATAGTAAACCCAGGGTCACTGTCTGGCCAACTAAAAGTTCGTTTTATAAGCAGCTTTGAGTGAGTGATAAGGAGTGCAATGCCAGGCATGCTCAGGAAACCACGGGCCTCCGGACTGCGGGCTCACTGGTCGCTTGAGCTAACCTTCGCTCATTCCTGCCGGTAATGTCATTCATAACCACGTCTTTATCCTGCTCCACAACGACTCGCGGTGTTTTTGCTCGAGCCCAATTTGCGCGAAAAGAAATTATTCCCGCTGGTTGAACAGCCGGCACCAGTGGGAAGTCTCGCTCAGACAGAACCGAATGTAGAATCAGTAGCTATAGATATACACGCTAACCATGTCGACCGGCCGTGTTCAAACACCTAGCACAACAGAACAGGAAGCACACACACGATCGCTTCACTCGCAGCTGATTTCTCCCCAGCTATCGTCAGTGCGCCACAACACCAGGCTCCGCTGTCGCAATAGAATGATAGCATGGCTGTTGTCAAGTGCTCTCGTTCGTACAGGACAAAGCTCCAAATAAAGAGTGAACATTACTAACGTTTTGTGGCAAGGTGGCACATCGCGGCGTACATACGTCTGCAAAAGGCGGACATAGCGAAGTCGCTACGGGCAAGCACTTCGCATACTACGTGGCTAAATGCCGATAAAGCTGAACGACGAGCGATCGGCATCGGTCGCCGTACAAAGAGCGACCTGTCGTCAGCGACTCACAGCGAGTTTACAGCAGAAGCGGCCGAAATGCGCACATGGACGACGTGGGCGTTGACATGTGCGCAAGAGAAATTCTAGTACGCTGTCTAGTACGCTGTCTAGTACGCTGTCTAGTACACTGTCGAAAATCCCTAGACATTCTGTCCCTAGGTACCTAGGTCTATACAAGCTTCGCTTGAATAAGTTAGTCCGTTTTCAAACTGTTGCTATCGCACTCGGTTGCTGGTCCGAAGGCCGCGGGATCGAATCTCGGCCGCGGCATCTGCATTTCAATGGAGGCGGAATATTGAGACCCGTGTGCTGTGCGATGTCAGTGCACGTTAAAGAACCCCAGGTGGTCGAAATTTCCGGAGCGCTCCACATACGGCGTCTCTCATAATCGGATCGTGGTTTTGGGACGTAAAACCCAAGAAATCAATGTTTTGAAACTGTGCACGGTGACATAAGCGGGACATGTGTGACAGACCTGAAGTCTCAAACTTTGCATGAGGATCATTACGCCCATTGCTGGATGAGAATATACCTCCTGTTGAGCTATTAATAATCTCTGTGTTGCGCAGTCGACGATGTGTTCGTGGATATTTCTTTTATTTTAATGACCAACAACGAGTCTCAGTAGTATATTGAAATTGAGGCTAAATGGGGAACGAAGTTCGCCAGTTCCAGTTAGCATTATGCGTAGGCCTTATAAATAATGCTGTAATCGAGCTACATAATGAGATTGTAAATGAGCGGCCACTCACTCGCGGCGATAGAGTGAATGGCCCTTATTGAGGAGAAATTATCATTAAATTATAGCCCCCTCCACCTTACGGGACTCAGCACAACTGCTTACCATAGGAAACTTCATATCACACGGGAATCGGAGGAAGGAAGCAGGGATGAACGCAGCGGTATCTGCCAAATGACTGTTTCACAAGGCTGCTCTTCGAAATAACTTTTTTATTTGCGTAATAATTATCTAATTTAAAGTACCCATCTACGATACGCCGTTGTTGGCGTATCTTGATTGTCCCGGTTTACCTCGCTAGCGTTGCCGTTACTCAGCACTCTCACCAGGAGGGCCTTCTTCCGTCTTTGCCGGTTTTATATGCATTCATGTCATTCTTTCCCTGACGTCATACTGGAAAGGGAACAGAGATGAGGGCGCGCTGAGGAGGAAGATCTCTCGTATTGAGGGCGCGAAGCTTGCTTGTGCGTTATTCGGTAGGCATATATGGGGGCATCGCGTAAACGTCAAGACATTTTTTTTCGTAAAAAATAACGCGCAAAAGTCGGAGCGCTAATGTTATCGTACCACCGTTAGTATTTTCACACAATATGTCTATTATTTCGGAAAGCATGGTAGTTTTGCGTTTCTCTTTATTTTCTTTTGCCATATGACAATGGAGGCCTGTGCACATTATCTGAACATTTTCTTGTGCTCGATAGTGACTGGCCAAAGTTTTCAGCCGGCGAGTTTTGACATGGAATACGTTTTCACGCGGATTTTCTCTGTTGTCTGACCTGTTCAGCGTCTCTACCATTCGCGGAACGCAACGTACGCTCACGATAAATGTCTACTTTCACAAAATCGTAAGGCCGTCCTTCGAGATTCTACTGGAAAGTCATGAAATCGCGCATAGGAGGACGCATAGACGAAGACGACGAGGTGGAAGATGTCAGCGCGACTCGCAGTGTGCGTCTCCTTGTTGGTGACGGCGGGCGGAGGTGCGCAGTCAGCTGTGGCCAGCGAAGAGTCCGAGTGGAGCTTCGTCAAAGGTGCCCCTGTATTAACCCCGCACTTGCGGGCTATTGAGGGCCCTGTGCCGCTTTTAACGCTTTCTTAGTGTGGCCGGGTGTGTTTTATTAAGAACGACGGAAATTTGAGTTAGTTGGTTAAGGTTCATAATGCAAAAAGATAAGGCGTGCGGACACAAGCGATGGAAGTGTCTACTTTCCTCGATTGTGTCCGTGTCTGCATGCCTTATCTTTTTGCATTAAGCATTTTACTGTCGCTCATACTCTTGCAGTGGCGTATAGGTTGCCTTTCTTTCTCGAACGCAGTGTGTGCTTCCATGAGCGGATGAAGGCGCGAAAGAAATGGCAAAGCTCACTTTCATGCGCTAGTATACGTCTGCTGACTGGAGGTGGACGTTAGAGACTTGATTAATTCGTGGGGTTTAACGTCCCAAAACCGTTCCGATTATGAGAGAGGCCGTAGTGGAAGTCTCCGGAGATTTCGACCACCTGGGGTTCTTTAACGTGCACTGACATCGCACAGCACACGGGCCTCAACATTTCGCCTCCATCGAAATGCAGCCGCCGCGGCCGAGATTTGATCCCGCGACCTTCGGATCAGTAGCCTAGTGCCATAACCACTAGACCACCGTGACGGGGAGCTGTTAGAGACTTATCTACTGCGGCTTTGGCTATCGTTAGCTACATATGCAATGTCGTCATTGCTCTCTACGTGGACCTAGTTAATTCGCTACCCACTCGGAGCATCTCAGTATGAACAATGCGAGCTGAGCCATACGGTCAGTACATTTATGTACATATAGCAATGGTATCCCTAATGTTTCTGGTAGAAGCCAGGAGGCTATGGCTGTGTACTAAACTGATGCGTTATGAAAAAATGGACTGTCGAAGAGCGCGCACGCGCACACACACACCGTGGCCTCTGCGATCGGCTGCGGCAGCGCGGCGTTGTTCCGGCCGTCCCATTCGGCGCTTACACAAAGGGGGAAGTGTAATTCCGCTAGCGCCTCAAGGCACGACTATAGACAGCGGCTTTAGCCCAAGGAACGCGGCGCGCTCACCTGAGCGGCACTGACTGCGAGTTCAGTCACGAATCAAACATTTTGGCCCATTTTCACACAGAATAACCGTGGACACGCTGTCAAACTTTTTTTCGACTCCTTCCTGCATCTACAAAGAAGTAAAGGCATGTTGTTAAACACTTACGGACCGCTTCTGCATGCAGCTTTTGTCGTCATTTGCTAGCCGATAGAGGCAACCGCGCACTGCATCTGGGCAGAGTGCGGAATAGCTTTTTCCTTGTTACAGAAGTTGTAATATGTGTCGACACTCAAGTATGAATTTCCATGCCTTTCTGGCAATTCTCAAAGTACTGGGCAAGCATTTTACAGCGAGGCTCTCTATGGCTCAAACAACATATATACAGTTGACTGCGCTGGTCTGTTGCACTTGAACAAAGGTCTTTTTTGTTCGCCTTGAATGCTATATGGTCGTATATGTTCCTTGTAGGTGCGAGTATTTTCACGTACTTGTGTAATGTGCCTATTGAATCATCATTGCATCGCTATGTGCGTGGTATGTTTCACACCACAAAGGCATGTATTTATGTATACAGATAGGTGTACTGCTGCATACATTTCTCTCAATTTGACTGGAAGAAAAATGTTTGGAGTAAGTTTTAACGAATTTCCTGCAAATGATGACCGCTGTCAAGTGAAGCTAAAGGTGCCAAACGACAAGTCCGCAAGCAGTGATGTCTGCGGCCTTCAGTTTATAGAGTGAGATTATGCTTTGGGTTCCATAAAGGCACGGCGCCTAAAACGCGATGTTGCTCCGAGCGCGTTCCCAGGTTATCCAGGAAACGCGCTCGGAGGTGTTTTTTTTTCTTTTTCTTTTTTTTAAAACTGGGTTGACTCGCTGCACTACGAGTGATTTGCCACCAACAGCGATTTCTCTAATACACATATGTGGCAGATTTTGCTGATCTGCAGAGTATTTTTTTTTTTTTTGGTGCAAGGGAACTGAAGATCTCGTGAACGATATTGAGGAGCTCTTCACATCCCTGAAAGCCATGCCTCGTTAGTGCACACACGTTAACTTGCTGCATCCCTTCTAAGTACAACCAAAACACGACCATTTAATCGCATTACGTTAAAGCTATACCAACTGAGTGGCATCAGTGCATCGAATTGTTTTTTAACTTGAGGAACCGCAGGTTGTTTGGGGATACGAGGAATGTCATATTTGCTTTATGCACAGAATCCTCCAATGATTTCGTCTGTCCAGCCCAGCTGCGACTTCGGCGTATTAAACTCCCCTCTTTGTTTCCATAGCAAGAAAAAGAATGGCAAAAATGAAATTCACTTTAGTTAGATTCACACAGCGTCTAAAATATTATATTATGCTCTGAAGGCTGTTGTGAACTGCCCTGGCAAACATTGTACATTAGGACAATGTGTTTGAATCGCATCTGCAAGTGCTGGAACCCAATATTTATTACACGCGTGCAAAGGTGGCTCGCATCTACATTACTACATAGAAAAACTGTTTCGATGTATTGGTCTCTCTATATGACAAGTAACTTCAAGTTCTCAGCCAACATATTCAAGAATCGCAAAATTTAAATTGGATGCTCTGCCGACAGTGAAATATCTCGTGTTTTTGATGAACCCGGCGCGACTGCGAAAATTTGAAAAAGTTAACTGCGCGTTCAGAAGCGCCTCTACTATGAAACACTATAGAATGTCTACCTGCCTCACCGTCCCCCTCTCTCCGTCCGAATGGGACGGCCGCAGCAACGCCACGCAGCCGCAGCCGATCACGGAGTCCACACACACACACACACACACACACACACACACACACACACACACACACACACACACACACACACACACACACACACACACACACACACACACACACACACACACACACACACACACACACACACACACACACACACACACACACACACAGAGAGAGAGAGAGAGAGAGAGAGAGCGAACGAAACAGTACCACCTATTTCTCTTAATTTCGAGTATATTTAAGGGAATCAGCGACAGACGGATATTTTTCTCAGCAGCTCGATTCCCTTAAGCCGTTGACATTGCTCGCATGGCAAATCGCAATTTTTAGGTGACTAACGAACCTTCTCGTGGCAATTACATGCCTGATTATTTGTTTTTAGACACCCGCCACGGTAGCTTATCGTGTGAGGTGTCGCACTTCCATGTTCGAGGACGCACGCTTGATTGCCAGTCACGGCGGCCGCATTCTCATGCCCCCCCTCCGAATAAAAGAACAGCCGTTTACTTAGATTCAGGTACACGTTAAGGAAACCCATGTGGTTATTAATCAGAAGCCCCCCACGGCTACGGCGTGAGTCGCAATAATATCGTGGTTTTGGAACGTAAAACACTCCCACACAAACTGAGTGTTATTTTTGGCAGTTGTGGCGCTTGCGGAATTCAGAATAGACTGACCAGTGTTCCAGCTATTTCCACTCGAGAACTTGAGTCTGGTGTCGCTGGGGTGGCTCGTAGTTATAGCAACGTCGCATACTCTTCATATTTATCTTCCCGTGCGCAGTGCACGATACTCCTGCATGGCGCCACCTACTTGCACCGTTAGCGACATTATCTTGCTTGGAAAATGATAGTAGATGCTTGTTACGCCCCCTGATGTGCATTTTCCACCATGATAGGGGCGTAGAGGTCTCGCTGAGGCGACACCTTTTTTTTTTTTCTTCTTTACTCCTCGTTGAAGTTTTCATTTTGAAGCAACTCTATCGGCGCTTCTCAGCTTTGAGCGGGCTGTTGTTTACGTTGTCCGCTGTAGTGTCAGTGCATTGTGCCGTTTATTTGGCTAGGCAGCTTCGGAGAGGCAGAAAGTGCAAACGCACGTGAGCGCTGTACATTGATTGATTTGTGGGGTTTTACGTCCCAAAACCAGCTGTGATTATGAGAGACGCCATAGTGGAGGTCTCCGGAAGTTGTTCATCAAATATTTGCCTACTCGTAGAATGCATAACACTGCGCTCGTCGCTAAGGTGCATTAAGAGATACGCAACGGCGACGAGCCGCCGTGTCGACGAGTGGTTAGGCGCAGCTCTGGAGTATCGAGTCAGCCAGGTCTTGCGGGCAGCTGGCGTTGCCACCACCGCTCTGCTCATATTCACTCCGAGCTTCGATTGTGTCACACAGGAGCCTGCGTCTACCGCCACCTGCTGTTTCCCAATGGGGCAAACTTCACGTTCCGCAACCCTTGCGAGATGGTCATCTGCGACGCACGCAACGGCGTGGTCTACTTCAAGCGGTCAGTTGAACTGGCACGAGATTCGTTCAAGGCAGCCAAGTTGCACAGGTCTTTGCGCTCCTTGTGACAACACGCGAATCCGATCGGCTGAGCATCGACCGGCCGAAGCGACAGTCACATTCGAGGATGACGTGCTTTATTTTTCTCAGTGTATCTGAAAGTATATAGTGTAGGTAAAAGATAAATAGATTGTATCTTTCGGGTGCAAGCTTTCGTAGGAGCAGGTAATGCTGATACGCCCACCTCGTTTGAGTCAATCCCTCTAAAGTAACTTCGCCTAATTGCGTTTATTAAACTGATACCACTGTGTTAGTGACAATGTTTGCCCCATCAGGTAAAGCCGTCAACCTTCAGCCGTCAGTATGCAACTTCGGCCCGAACCACATGGAGCGCTTTTTCCGCTGTTTTCTGGCGTTTCTCTCTCCGGCGTCACTCTGCGTCGACGCTGACAGTGACGGCAGCCGAAACGCCGGGATCAAGACCGTTCTGATATTGACGCCGCCGCCGCTGCTGTAGCGCCGACGCCGGAAGCTGCTGGGTGAGCGGACACCAATCAGCGCGCGGCTCGAAGCGACTTCCGCCAGAGCAATGGCGTCCTCGCAGCTGCCGAAGCGGGCACGGCCAGCCTCGAATATATTCAGTCATCGTCGCGAACTATGTGAACCTCAAGATCCCAATTGACGCTTGTATTTGACTCACGTTTGTCTACAGGTGCTTCGACAGCAACGCACTCGGGATTACATTACACCGTTTTCGAGAACCATTCTCGATTACTTCGGCAGGCCTCAAGTACAACAAATAATAACAAACTTTTGCGGACAGTGTGCTTCTTTTGCAATGCTATGAATATCTTTTGCACTGGGTAACTAAGGCATATAAGCTGTAATCGTGAATATTTATTGCTGTTCCAGTGGCGCACATTGCACACTGCTTTGGGTGGTCCTACGTTAACTTCATCGGCCCACGTTGTGTGACGCTGGGCTGGCGCCGGTCTGTGCGCTCTTCGTGTGGTTGGTCGCCCTCGCTTTCGGCGACGTTGTGAAGACGGCGAGAGACGCAACGTCAGAAAACGGTGGCAAAAGCGCTGCATGTGGGTCGGGCAGCTTTAAAAATTAAAGGTAGAAATGTGGGAATGTTTGCTCATTTGCAACCGGTTATCACTTATCGCAAACTTATAGCTGCATCACTTTGTACTTTGTAGTGGCGGGAAATTGAACCAGGAAGCATTGCTTACCAAAGACACGTGTCAATATATACAGTAGTGGAGACGTATAGACAAGAATGAGGATGCTGACGCACGCCTCTTGCCATGGCTAGTTGGCATGTATGTATACACCATTGAGGTAGCGTGCTACGGTGGTATCTGGCAAAGAAAAAAAAAAGGCAGACGGCTCAATCATTGGCTCACATTTAAATGAAATCAACGGTGCTTTTATAACAATGTATAGTTAACAGTAGCCAAATCAGATAACATTATTATTTTTTTTTGCCATCCAGCATTAACCAATGCTGGCAATATACGAGTAAATAGTGTAGTTGAATGTGGTCAGGCACGATTGTCGACGTCATCGTCAAGTACGAGTAAGCGGCTGGAAAATCCCCAGGAAGACATCGTTTTTCAAAATGAGATTTGAGCTGCTTTACGAGTAATATTTACATATTAAAGGTAGAAAAATATCACCGTAAAACGGCCCGGGTTATGCCAGTAACGGCGTAAGTATGATTACAAAGATCCGCGTAACGACTTGGTCAAGCTCCCAAGAACTACTGGGACATACTTATTTCATGAATGATTTTTGCTCTACGTTTTTTACCAGAGCTATCAGAGTAAACGGTCCGTGAGATGCGCTCTGCGCTCCCGTTTTCTTTGTGCGCAGACAGCAGCTAATGAATCCGCGATATGCAGGTGCCCCACAGTGAACTGTCCGCACTGCGACGGCCTCTGCCACTTCGTGACACTGAAGGGATCTTATCCGCACTGCTGCCAGCAGGTCATCTGCGACAGGGATCACGCCCTCACGCTGACGTGACTGCCGCCTCGAGGAGAACGTGAGGCTCTTCTCTTCTCTCCACGGCAGAGTCGCCTCCACACCGACAGTTGAGGCAGGAAACCCTCGACCTTCTCTGTATGCAAGCGCCGCTGATGTTGTAGATAATGAAACCTTCACCACGTGTAGTCTTTTTGTCATAGTAAAGTTCCTGAAAAAAAAAAAAAGAAAACGCTGTCTGTGCCTTCTTTCTGTGCGTAACACGAAAGGTTTTTGAGTGACCGGAACATACACAGGCGTAATGGAAATCTAATGACGTTTTTTGTCTGTGCTGAATCGTAACTGCAGGCCGACGAGAAAACACGGGGAATTTTGTCGCCAGCGTTTCCCTACAGTAGGTCCAGCCTTACAGGCATGCGTCCAGCCTCAATGTAGGTAAAGGATGATAATTCCAAACAAACAAACAAACAAACAAACAAACAAACAAACAAACAAACAAACAAGCAAGCAAGCAAGCAAGCAAGCAAGCAAGCAAGCAAACAAACAAACAAACAAACAAACAAGCAAGCAAGCAAGCAAGCAAAGGAATAGACCGATCTACCGACCGAGCGCAGAGGTACACATGCTTCAGAAATACTTACGTGTATGTGGATATCTTATTGAATAACTTTTTATTTATTTTGCCGGTTAGCATAGATGGGTATACGATAGAAGTTCGTTGCTGGTATTTGCATACGAGACATATAGAGGGTGTCCCAACTATCATAAGCCGACTGTAAAAATATATGAGCGCTGTAGCGAAATCGTCCCAGTTATATCTTGGGAGTAGTCGTGTATTCTTGAAACCAGTATTTTTTCACCACTATTTATCGAGCATTTGATTGATCGCAATGAATGACCTCTTTAAATATTGATTTAATCACTTACATGTCACTTATAAAGTTGTATGCCGTCTCAAGTAGCCACAGAATTGAGCATTGGTTTCATTATGAAATTTGTAACGTGCGTTTCTTTTTAAGAACCAAAAGTCTACGAAATACATGAAATACTAAATAAATGCGCGCGCGCGTCGCCCCTCCAGTACTTCGAAGCCGTAACGGATTGATACGTATCATAGCATGATACAAGGCAGCACAGGCTTACACTCATCTCGCTGCTAGTTAAGTAGTGAAACCTATTATGAACAATCGTACATGGCGAAGCCTGCACACTGCAGCGATAACCGCGTGTGGCCGTGTATCCATCACATATCGCTTGGAAGCGCTTGAGTAGCCTGCCGCGTAAGCGCGCGTCTACTTCATATATCACACAGTTCGCGGCCTTTTGTTAAAAAAAAAACACGTTAATTCCAGCACAAAACAAATGCCGGTTTCCTGCTTTATCCGAGGTGGCCTACGACTTCGTAATTACCGTGTTAGTGATTAAGTAAACATTTAAAAAATGTGTGCTGATTGCTCTGTCAGAGGAATCAGTATAACACGAAAGTGAAATGGGTCTTCACCTAAATAGTTGAATCTTTAGTGTGCATTGATATGAAACCTGCCCACTGCTATCAGTGTTTCGCTGGCACGACACCGTTTCACGTGTATGAGCCCACGTTCACGCATCGCCTCCATAACATCCATGACCGTAACCATCCCCTTGTGGTAGCTAAAGTAGTTCACGTAATAACTGGACACATTAGATTGCAAATGCCGCACGACAAAGGCATCAAACATATTTATTGACGCCATATTTACCCACGACGTCGTTATCGTACTCGGGCACATAAAACAGTAGTTTTCTTGTTGTCATAATACTCGAAGAGTAGACGGAGACGGCGCGGCAGCGCCGTCTGCGACGAACGCGCGCTTTGCAACGGGCGTGGAACAGTGCCGCCATCCAGGAAAGGCGAAGTAAAGCCACGGCCTGACTGAAGAAGCACGCGCACCCCTGCAGTGCGGCCGTCGCTTCGCTTGCACCGTTCTAGGCAAAGTGCGTCCCGATGCGCGCGCGAAGAGCCGGACGAATGCATCGAGCAAGAGAGTGAAAGAAGCGAGATACGAAAGAATGTAAACGGCGTTCGTAAGGCTTGTGGGGAGCGTGCGCCGGTGGCGCAGTGGTAGAGCATTGGCGACCTCTCGCCGTGGAGCCGGGCGCCGAGTTCGATTCCTAGCGCTACACCAGAGATTTTTCTGCGTGTTTTTGTTGTTCTTACATGTATGTTTAACTGCATCACTTCCGTTACGGAAGTGACGTTTGGGGTCGTGGTGGACCCTGGCATAAAGCACTTTCATGTTAAAGGATATTGAAGCTTTCATAGTGGCGCAAGGTTAGCGAAGCTGAGAGGCTGGTACGGGTTTGTCTCCGGCCCACCCGCATTTCATCGTGGTCCGATGCTTCGGGAAACGCATCGCAAAGCACTGCGAGGCCCAGCGAACGCTTCTCAAAGCTTCGCACCGAGCTCGGCGCAAGGACTTTCGCGTCGAAAGAGACACGCTGGCAGACGCGGAATTCGTGACCTGACGCCGTCCCACCCCTTTGCTATACTATATGCGTTTGTGCATAGCTTCGCGCCACGAGAGGACGCATGCTCTCGTGGTGCGAAGCTACACACAAACGCATAGCTTTGCGAGACGTTGTGCACCGGACAAATCGATGCACACTGTCTTTGTCTTCTTTTAAATGCGGAGCATTTCTTAGTCGCACGATGTCGCGCTTCGGCGTCGGCGGCGGCGCCGTCCACACCCCCACTGCGCATGCTCGGCTCGTCTCGTGCCGGCCCACCGGGCGTTCAGCAAGCCGAGCATGCGCACTGGGGGTGCGGCGGAGCGCGCGTTCGGAATTCAGTCACGGGCGTCTTTACTTGGCTTTCGCTTGACTTGACGCTTTGCTTGACTCGAGTAGATGCGATGAAACGAGGCGCTTCTCCTTCATTCAATAAATAAGAATAATAAAGACTAAATAACAATTAAGCATTCCCAAACCATACCCAATTACGCAACATTCACGCGATACCCCCACCACTCTGCGACGCATTTACTCGAGCTCCCCCCGTGGGAAGATGCGGGCGACATTTTTTTCTTCTGCTTGCGGCTGCCAGCCGCAGTTTTGCTAGCGTAGTAGTTGGCTCAGGTCATGTGCGCAAGAAAGCGCGCTGCACATTGGGCACTGCACAGAAGTGCAGGCGCACTCTTGGGGGCCTGAACTAATGATGATAATATTTTTTTTGCTTCGTTGGAAAAGGAACGATTGGCTAAATAGCTTCGATGTTAAATGCTGACTATCAGAAATAGCTAATTAACTGATACTTTGTGATGACAATACTAGTTGCAAGCATACACGGCAACTGCAAGTATGCAGTTGGGGCAATTTTTCTAGAGCTCTCGGCTTTTCTTTTTAAACTTTGTGCATGATAGCTGGGACACCATGTAGAGCCACAAGCGCATCCACCGATAAAACGACCGAGCAGCAGCAGACAGCACTAAAGGTCCCACCACGGTGGTCTAGTGGCTACGGTACTCGGCTGCTGATCCGAGGGTCGCGGGATCGAATCCCGGCCGCGGCGATTGCATTTCGATGGAGGCGAAATACTGAGGCCCGTGTGCTGTGTGATGTCAGTGCACGTTAAAGAACCCCAGGTGGTCAAAATTTCCGGAGACCTCCACTACGGCATCTCTCATAATCAGAGCTGGTTTTGGGACGTTAAACCCCACAAATCAATCAAATCAACAGCACTAAAGGCCACGCGGAACCCTTGCCAGAGAACCTGGCTGTTACAGGACTGTCAGTACCATTGCAAAACATTGATATCAGAATATGGTGAAAAAACCGCCACAGTTGCCCTTTGAGTGCTGTGACACTACAGGTAAAATCATAATTACTACTAAAGGAAAAAAAAGGACTGCGTGGTTTTGTACAAGTTCGAGCTGATCAGACAGCGTTTTAGTTTGCGGATCCTATAGGCCATACAGGCTTACAATTATATGGGTCTTACGTTCGAAAAGTAAAGCAGTTCTCTAACTTTGGGAGGATCTAAGCGGAAGCTATGTTAAACAAAATTTGACATTTTATAGGCTCTCGCTACAACATATTTAACGTGCTTAGTCCAAGTTCGAATCGATGAGAAATAGACACCAAGATATTTATGCTCAGTTACTATCGATAGCTGAACGGTGTCTACTGTGCAATCAAATATCTATGGGCTGTGTTCGCGTGTGCAGGAGACATATGGACACTTAATTACTAACGTTCGGATACATTTGCCACCTGACATACCAGCGCGTTATATAGTCCAAATTACGTTGCAAGTACTCATCAGTGGAAGACCTAATGCAGTGATAAATCACCCAGCCGTCCACATGCACGGACGCATTCTGCGCGACACATCCTGAGCAATATCACTGATGTATGCCAGAAACAGCTGTGGTCCCAAAACAAAACTGTGAGCCATTATTTACACCACTTTGTATGCGTTCCTGTAGATAATACTGAACCCATCCAGTAATGCAGTAGACATACCAAGAAATGATGGCTTATGTAACAGCAAAACATGGGGAACCGAATGAAATTTTGTTTTAAAA
This sequence comes from Hyalomma asiaticum, assembly GCA_013339685.2. Classification (NCBI taxonomy): domain Eukaryota; kingdom Metazoa; phylum Arthropoda; class Arachnida; order Ixodida; family Ixodidae; genus Hyalomma; species Hyalomma asiaticum. Next base: position 212,251,948 of record CM023481.1, read on the forward strand.
TCTAGAGATATACAGTCAGTCTGTACACCAAGATCAATTGAGTGAAGAATGTCATGGCTAAATTTTAGGAGCTGCGTCGAACAAGAAGGACCAGACTTAAAATCATGCTGAGGTTCAGTAGAAATCTATTATATTCTAGATGTTATATTACGGCGCTGTACGCTATGTGCCATTGTTTAACAACACACACTCGTTAGAGAAAGTGGCCTGCAGTTGGAGAGAGCAGTTTTCGGATAAATTTTGTGGATCGGTAGAACGTTTGCAACTTTCCACTCCTTAGGCAAAAAGGAAGTACTCAAAGATTTCTCAAACATTACAACCACGTAGCGGGCGATTAAGTCAAAACAAAGCCTTTAGCACATAAGAGGGCATACGGTCAGTACCACTTGCAGAAGGAGCATTTTTTTTTCTTTTTCTTCTTTTTTTGTCGGCGACTTCTACTACCGCTTCGTGTTTCTACTGAGTGTCGGTCTAATGGCGTTTTTCACTGGCGGATCCGGAGCAGTCACCGAAATCCCGGAGGGAGCGCTCGGATTTCACGAATCCGAATCTGCCAGTGGAGTGCGAGAATGCTCCGCGAGCGAGTATACAGGAAGTCAGTTCAGCACGTCATACATACCTCACTTCCGCTCCGTGCGTTTCCGTGGCAACCAGAGACGCCTTCCCCGGGCACATTTTGACTGCAGCAGTTTCTGAGTTGTTTACATTCAATTCACGCATTCTGTGCTCAAGCTTTATTACTCAGAGAGGGCACTAAGCGCTAAATACACGGTACGATTCTGCGTTCGGTGCCGTAAGCTCCGGCATGAAGCGTACGATGGGTGGGGAGGGGAACGATGAGCACGTAGGGACGCAGGCTCGGCCGCATTTTGCACCTTGGCATACGCGCTCGCAAGAGTTCGTGTCTTCATCAACAAGTAGAAAATAAAGAGTTTTGCACATCCCCGCTCTATAACACCATTGAAGAACACTCTCGATAAAGCTGTGCCTTCGCGAGCGACAAGCACATCCAAACGGTCTTACGTCAACGACGACTCCGAGGGTAGGCTTAACGACGCCGCTTCTATTCCTTCGTCGTTCGCGACGAACCGCGAACTCGCAATGAAGCGCTTACTTTTGCCAACACGATAAACGTTTGTACTCACATGTCAGGCGTTAACACATCCAATCGGTTTTGAAACATCGGTGTGGAGCGCAGCGATGGAAACGAAGCGAGCCACATCGGTGAAACGGCCAGTGCCACTGTTTACCTTTCGTACCGCGGCTTCAGATCTATCGAATGTTTTGAAAACAGGTGCTGCGTTCCACTTTAAACATACTTACACTCATTTGTAAGCTATTTCATTTCACAACCCAATCACAGTCAATATATTACACGCCATACCGGCAAATGCAGCCTGCATCACACCTATTCGAGCGTCGGGGAGAACCAAACGGTGGCCAGCGGCGCGACGCCACACGTACGGCGCACGACGCACGTACAGCACGTCGTAATCACTGTCTTCTGAGCTGGAAAAGCTTCTGCTTGTCCTGCTGTCGTCGCTAAACGGAAGCTACACTTTCTTGTACACTCCAGCTCCACACCCGCAACGAACGCAGCCATTTTGACAGGCAAGACGGAAGTGACGCGAGGACGCGGCCCGCTTCCGCCCGAATCTGTCTGAATCCGTGCCTCGGCGCCGGAGCAAGCCGGAGCGTTCTGGCGCGGTTTGAGTTGCTCCGAATCTGCCAGTGAAACGCACCAACCCGCTCCCGCTCGACCAGTGAAACACGGATTCGTCGCGGCGGAGCAAAAAAACCTGCTCCGAATCTGCCAGTGAAAAACGCCATAAGCGTGTTACACCATGACACGTATTTATGCGTCGTCATCGAGCCACATCTGCTGGCCGCTGTCAAGCGCGCACATATAGGCTCTGAACTGCGCAGTGTATACCGAGCAGCGGGTCGGAGCGGTGCTGCATGACGGGAAGCCCGCTTTACATTTTCTGCGGGCTCTGCCCACATACTGTGCTGACGAAACCAACGACAAGGAAAAAAAAAACAAAGAAAAAATTGACTCTCCATCACAGCGCTGCACGTTCAGCAAACCTATTAAAAACCAGCTATAAAAATAATGATGGGCAGTGATTTTCCTATGCAAAAAAGTAACCCGCTCAATCAGCAAAATGATTTGTAATATATTCAAATTATCCGCTCATGCACACTTCCACTAGACATCCCACTAGACACACCCTAATTTCAATTCCTCGGGAAACCCCTGGTGAGGGGTCCCCGCCGCTGGTCATATTGTGATTCCTTCTATATTTAGCTGCTCCTCGTATTCGTGCTGCTCCTTGAGAGTCCTAATCATGTATAGCTTCTTATAGATGAAATCACTTGCTAGGCTCGCTCACTTATGTGTGAAATGTTAGTGACGTCACTCCCCATGTCGCAAGCTTACGTCGCCGCGGCAGCAAGCGCAACTGTAATCGATACCGTGAAACATGTTCGGAAAGTACCGCGAGGTCCGCATCATTTGCAGCTTTTTCGGAGTTTAAACGAGTGTTGTGCTGTATGTATGACACCAAATATATGCACATTTATAATTCAATTAGTCAAGATTTCTTTTCTTTTTGTCGCGAGGACAACGTGGCAAACATATTCTGACTAACTAGAGGTTAACAACTTCGCTGTAATATTTCGACTAACGTACGGCTAGCACTTTCTGTATCAGTAATATACTTAGTGCTCAAAATACGGCAGAAAAATGACTGGTAGATAAAACGGCCGCTCACACTCAACTGTTTATTTCCTGAACACAATAGGCATATTGAAGGCTCCTTAAAACGCATGCGCAACGTGCGTGTGCTCTTACCTTGCTCCACAATACTAACATTTTCCAGGTGACGCATTTCAAGGTAATACAAACTGATGTATATGTCGCATAATTTCTACTCGTCGCTACAGTGGGTACAGGCCGTCGCTAACGGCCGTATTGGCCCACCATGGTGACAGGGCACTTTCGGAGCCTAACTGTCATCGCATCGCAAGTCGCCCAAAATTTGTTAAACTTGTTACGTGGCAGTGGACTATTGGAGGTGCTACAATACCCCATTCCTTTCTTTGATCTTTTCACGCCTAGTGCTATTTCATCTGTCTTCTATTATTATTATTATTATTATTATTATTATTATTATTCACACCGGCCTCTATCATCACCTGTCCACCATTTACTGGTCGCTAGTTACCGACAAAACCACCGTTAATGAGCAAGTTGATAGTTTGCGAAGCTAGTTTTCGGAAGAATGCGCAATTACATTCCACAGCACATACCCAAACAGCGTAAATAGCCCCTTTGGTTCTCGTCTGAATTGATATGCGCACTAAAACATAAAGATCGTGCACAAAGTCTATACCTGGCGACAACTTTCTGTGGCAGCACAGCCAAGGCTACGGAGCCGAAGCACGCTTGTCTTACTGCGCCACAGCATGTAGTCCCCCAACGAAAACGTTTGTATACTGTTATGGGTAACTAAGATTTTACCATTCACCACTTTATATTTCGCGGATTTATTTTTTAATTAGTGAATAAAAACGTTGCGCAGTAGACAAAATTTCGTTTCATACTCTCTCGGGTTTTGTGGGGTTTTTTGGCTTCCGCCGCTTTTTTACCTGACCGCATTCCTCACCGTCAAAGATGGCGTCCTCCGGTTGCAGCTCGTCAACTTCGCTTACGGAGGAAACACCACCGCGTGCCGTGAGTCCACCAGCTTCGCAGCCGTACCAGGCGTTGTCAAACCAAAATCTGTCCGTACAGGCCAAGAAGATGGTGCACAACGTTTACGCGCAAGTAAGGAAAAGCGACCTGCGCTGGTGAAATCGAAACCGAAACACCCGTCGAAGCGGTCGGACTACTTGGCGCAGTAGCACATGTGCATAGGCTCCGCCCACGTAGCCTTGGCCGTGCTGCCACAGAAAGTTGTCGCCGGGTATAGAAGATAACTGTCTTCAGAGTGGAAGGATGAATTCAGCTACTTTCGAAGTCTCTGTAAACGCCTTTACAAACGCGATCACGTTTCACACATGATTCTTTTAGAAAAAAGCGCCTCCGACCGGCCGGCGGAGTTTGGAAATACTATATGTACAGACGCACTGGCAGACGAGAAGAGCATGTTAGACCAACGGACTCAAGTGCAACAGAAATTCAATCAGTTGCTGACTGTTTTTCAGCACATTTCTCATCGTTTTACCAAGGTTCACGCTCCAGCACACGTACCAGTGACCTGTGCAACAAAGTTCCCACAACTAGTACTGTCTCACTTGACGAAGTTCATCACTAAATGTCTCAGGCGCTTGAAGCCATCCTTATACAGTGGCACGATGGCATCCCCTCCGCCATTCTAAAAGCTTATGGCACTATATTTGTCCCAGTACTAACATCTATAATTAATAGATGTCTCAATACTTCCACTTTCCATATAGCACGTGGAAAACTGCTCGTATTTTCCCAGTGTTTAAGTCTGGCTGCAAAACTGACGTCTCAAATTATCACCCGATTTCTCTACTCTGTTCCACATCAAACAGTTTTGAGCTTGCCCTTCACAAGACATTGTCATCTAGCGTCAAATACTCACTGATGCCGAATCAACATGGGTTTATTTCTGGTCGCTCGACTGTCACAAATCTGCTTATTTTCATAACGCGGATTTCTACTCCAGTACTTCAGAGAGGGCAGGTTGAGACCATTCACTGTGACCTCTGCAAGGCTTTCGATGTAGTGAGCCATTTACTGCTTTTAGATAAACTTGGTTAATTTGACGTCAACTCCTCAGTTGTCGACCTCCTCCACAGCTATCTTTTTGATAGGTCATGCAATGTTGCCATGAATGGACAAACGCTTTTTTTTTCTACAAGACAACCATGCAGGGTCCCTCAAGGGTCAGTATTAGGCCCACCCTTTCTAATTTTTGTGAACGACGTCTCTTCCGCATTCGGAATGATCCTTTCCTTATTTATCCAGATGACATCAACATATTTAAGGAAATCTATACTATGAACGACTGTCACGTTCTGCAGTCAGATTTGCTTTCTTTTTCAGAATGGTGCAACAACTACCTCTCATTAAACAAAAATCAGACCAAAGTCATGACCATCTCTCGCCAACTGCGTGTGTATCACTTCCATAGTCTGTTAATTCCGTAGCGCTGTGTAAGGTGTGTGAGGTAAATGACCTAAGTGTTCTCTTTCACACAACTTTACACTTTTCTGCTCACAATAAGCCCGTTTCTTTGCGAGGTCTTCGATCCCTCGACTCTGTTTGTAGGCTGTCAAGAGAATTCAACTGTCCGATACGCTTCTTTAAATTATACACAGTGATATGCCTATCTCAACTTGAATATGGTTCTGCGATATGTAATGAAATCTCTGAATCCAGCAGTAACACCGTCCAGCGTGTCCAGAGAAAATTCCTAAGACTATGCAATAATCGCTTTCCTCGAACGGGCTCGAGATGTCGCACAAACAGTGTTGGTTTATTGTCGCTAGCTGCCATCTCTTTACTGCCGTCGAAATCGTGCTTATCTGCTATTTCTTTTTAAACTTTTGCACGGTATTATAACCTGCCCTGAACTGCTTCAGTGCATCAATTTTCGAATTCCGCGCAAAATAGCTAGACATAAAAGGCCTTTTCATTTACCCGCCTACCTATGCCAACACTCGGCCATCCAGAGAATACGGCATCTCTATAATACCGATTCTATAAACCTTGATAATTTTCAAAACTCCCTACTATTGTTTTCATATGAGATTTGCACTGTTATAAAATAATATCGCCAATTGCACGTTCTTTTTTCTTGATGTGAATTTGATGTTCCATGATGCCTTGATGTGAACTGCTTTTATCATTGTCTATCGCTATTTTTCTTGTTGTAGCTTGTCTTGTCCCAACCGTTTCTCGTTTTCTTGCATTTTCCCTCTATTTTTTCTGTATGTTGTTCTGAATCTATTTCTTGTCCCTCTATAGGCCTAATATAATGTTTTGCCCTGTCTGGAAGATATTTAAAGTTATTTCTTTTTTTACATTTATTTGTACTTGTGCATATTTTCTCAATTTCATTGTATAGTATTGCCATTATTTTGCACCAAGACCTCGCGGGTGTTCCTGTTTATTATTATTATTATTATTATTATTATTATTATTATTATTATTATTATTAGTAGTAGTAGTAGTAGTAGTAGTAGTAGTAGTAGTAGTAAACTTGAGCTCTCAAAAAGTGGGCAGTGTCTTTGCTTTGTTTTTCGAAGCGGGCTTTTTTGCCGTGTTCGATACAATCGGGCAAAGCACGCTTTAAAGGCACAGCTGCGCACGGGGTAGAATGTCGATGGTCTTGCGAGCCACCGCTATGATTCCCAGTGGCGGAATAATGATGCAGTCGAGGAAATGTCCACTGACACTGGCTTATGAACATGGTGTCCTCGTGTGATTACGGATAAGCACGGGTCTTGGGCATTTACACTTAAAACACGAGGATATGGAGTGTGCAATAATTTGGTAGTAGATGCGTGTTCCTGTCTACGTACAGAAGCAGAGAATGAAAGGACAGTGGGTGAAAATAAAAAGAAACAAAAAAGAATTCTGTTGCGCGAACAGATTAGATGGTCATTATACTCGCCCAGCATGCTTATTATAAGTACGCGTGTTTATGCCTGTATCGCAGCCAATCATTTTGCAGAATGCAAAGTGGATCCATTGGGTAATACTACGATATCGATCTGCTACGCCAAGCAACGTCACGTATTTTTCTTCCCGCTTGCATGACTATTGTGGGAGCATGAAGACACACAATTTATGCTTAACCTGACCCGAATCAAGTTTCCTAACTAAAAAGTCTAACAGGAGCTGCAATGCGATGCGTCTCTCGTACGACGAATCCCACAACAGTGACAGTTGCCTATGCTTGCTCTCTTTCTTTTCTCCCGGCTGCGAAGCATTAATCCGACGTTTATTGTGCTTTGTAAGCTTTCCAAAAGTCATATGATAAATGTCGTACGCACGTCTTTTTGGTCTGTGTCCTTCGTTAGTTTTGAGCAGTTTTTTTCCGAACCACTGTGCGCCTCTCATACGGTCGAACAAAAGTATTGGCACATAGGCCACCTATCGCCGTATAAATTTCTTGGAAAACGTGCATAATCAGACAAGGGAGAAAAACACGCAGTTAAGTCCATTGTATTGTTACTAGCATTTATTTGGTGATATTCATACCTACACCAAAGCTGCTACGGTGGTTCAGTTTGAGTTCTCTGCACATATATCACGTATTATTCCAGTGATCAATTGCTGAACATTTGTCATAGCATAGCGCAATCCCGAGTATTGCGCTACTCACTTCGCACGTCATGGTTATCTCGCCTCGGTTCTGTCAATTTTGGCCGGGTGTACATCTGACATCGTAGGCGTAAGATAACGTTAGGATGCGTTTTATGCGTACGTCGGCGGACGCACGCACAATTTCTGCATGCATTTTTTTTTCTGCTTTCGTTATCTTGCGAGTCTTTCGATCGCAAAGCCATGTTAGGCCTTAGAGGCCCCTGAATATAAATCAGAGTGAAAGAGGCCGATCGACCTCGAGTTTGTGCGCACACAAGGGTCCTGATAAATTGCCCGCTATTTGTGACCGTCCATTTCCAAGCACAGCCGTGCTGGCGCGCTGCGCGTTTACATTCACGCAAGTCAACCTGCGATAATGTAGTAGGTAGCCTTGGATGGAAATAACAGTTGATTCTTGCCAACATGGTGCCCCGAGCGGTGAAAATAACGGCTTTCATGCAGTCATGCGACTCCTTAATTGCTTTCATTTACGAAAGAAAAATGCGCTCAGTAGCACCTTGCGATATCAGTGAGGCTGCACTGTTTGCTGTTCCAAGCGCACCAAGCTGTTACAAGCGCGTCAATGCATAGACGTTCCTGACGAGCAACATTTATGGTACTTCAGGACCCGTCACACGTGGTGAGATTTTGTACAGCAGGGCGCGCCGCCGCAAAAGCTTCAATGAAGGGGCTTTATTATGCATTAGGGAAACAACAGTAACAAGTAACGCTTTGGTAGCACTGAAAGAAAGGAAAAAGGAAGAAAACAGAATAGCAATCATATAAAGAGGATGTTACGAAATCGATGTATGGCGCCGCAATGGCTACTGAGAAGTTACGTATTTTGCTCATGCAGGTAATGCAGGTCATACAGCTTATCAAGACGCAGCGGTGAGCATACGGATACGTGCTCTACCTTCGGTGGTCTCACCAGGTCATGCCTGGAATTATTTAATTTATGGGGCGACCGCACTTCGCTGCATATGACGACACTGTTCAAAGTTCGCGGATATCACCAATGCTACTAGCAACCCTAGATGCCAGGGAATGTTGTTTTTTTACTTAAGCAACGATCTCTACCAGTCGCTTTGATAGCCAGTTCGGGATGAATACCGCGAACTTATGTTTCGTGGTAATATAGATTAGTTTTACGCACATCTATAGGCATGTGCAGTGCTCTATCTTTTGGGGGAACAAAGTTTCATCGCAGTGCCCTCTCCTGGTACCCTGCCATTAGGGCCCTTACCTTCAAAACCTTGTGCAATGTGAACGTACGGGGCATGGGGCATACTTGGCGCGCGCCTCAAAATAACAGAGTGCCCTCCCCCCTTTCGTTCCCCTCCTTTTCTTTTAAATATTTTAAGGCGTGTGCTAAGTATGCCAGGTAAGTTCACATTACGCAACAAAAACTGAAATGCGGCATCGTTACAAAAAAGAAAAATGATTTCTTCCCGATTATCGCCTCGCGAAATAGCGTCCTATTTTTACACCCCCCCCCCCCCCCCTGAATTTTGGAAAATCTGAAACCCGAAAACGAAGAACCCTGCTTGTGTTGTTATCGCTGGCGATTCAACTTGCCCGAAATAACACGGATCTCTGGTGAGCCAGTACTGCAGAGGGAGTCTGCCTTGTAAGTTAGCTTTCGTGAAATGATATGTGCCAATTCACTATTATTGTTTATGAATCTTCCAATGAGAAGTTCACATAGAAGTACATATGTAATCGATTTGATCGTCTGCAATGAATATAAGCTTGTATCGTATTGTCACCACCCCGGTAATTCCCATCGCGATGTCGTCTCTACGGAGCTTACCTGCTCTGTATAGCGACTACCGTGCGCAAACTCTATGCACCGTGCATCTCTATGAAAAGCAGGAGTACGTTTCAGTGTCACAAGAGCTGAATTCTTCAATGATTTCTTGCATGAATTCTAGTCCCTTAGTTTATGTTCAAGCAAAGACTATCAATAGTACTTGCTTGGCGTAAATGGACAGCCTTAGCTTTCACGTAGCCATTCAACCTCACGAGAATCGTATTCGAAGGGCATCGAAATGATTAACTTCGCCTAGGAAAGCACATACGGGCTATAGTAAGTAAAATAGTATTTTCAGAAGGTACTATCTGTCAGCTGATTATAAACTGCAGCTTGATATGATAAAGAACACCCTCACTAACCCCCTCCCCTTCTCCCCAGTGCAGGGTAGCAAACCGGAATCTAATATCTGGTTAACCTCCCTGCCTTTCTCCTCTTTTCTCTCTCTCTCTCTCTCACTAAAAAATACTGAAACGCAGGGCGCTTTATGTGAAGGAAACGCACGGCACGAAAAGCGCGAACCTGACTAATCTTGGAAGCAAAATAAAAATGCACCCCAGTAAAGCGTAAATGTATGCGAAAAGCAAAACAAGAGCAACAGATACTGCACCGGATGTCCTAGATGGCGTAAATTACGATAGTATGAAAAAAAAAAGATCTGACAGAATTGTAATGAGACTTAATATACTGTTCCTTAGCGCACATGCTTTGGCAATGCCTCGCGTTACCTAACGGCCCTCTATCCAGCGAAGCCGACTGGGAAGAGGCACTCCGGAGCCCATCGCTCCAGACACAAATCCAGGCAATCCAGAGGGCCCAGGAAAGGGCGGAACATCACGGTGTCCCAGCCCCGACTTGGACGCGGCCAGCGGCTTCTGCGGGTCCCCGATAGGGGTTCCCGCGCAAGCTCCTCAGGATCCAATAAAGTTCATTGTCTGTCTGTCTGTCTGCCTGTCTGTCCCGCTCATTATGGGAATCGATGTCATGCGAAGCATTCAGCTAGAAACTTGCCTGTGCGGATTGCCTGGCACTCAGGGAATTGTTACTAGTAGCATCAACGTTTTTGTGCAAGGAGTCGTGCACGTAATTTTCTCTTACCAGGCTCGTCGACACCACTGTAGTGCGCACTGGTTTACTGTGGTGTTTCTGTAGATCAGTGCACAGACTGTTTTGTCGAAAAGAAATGCACGCCACAGTTCCCTGATAACCATATTGCCACGGCGCTTCTGGAAAGCAAGGTGGAGGATAGAGAAGAAGAGGAAGAAGAGGAGTTGATTCCCTGCCCTCGCTACATCTGGTTGTTCGGCTTGGAGCCTCCTGAATAAACGTCACCTCTTAAACGACTTCGGCCTCGTAACATCTTGGTGGAAGTGCTGGGTACGACGCCCGAACACCGAAGCCCTGCTGTCTTGCCTTCGCCGCAGCCGTCGTCCTGCCGGTCTTCCGCCGTTGCCACTTGACATCACCACAGCGGACGCTTCGGCATCGACGCCTGCTGGCCCGTCACAGCCTCACAGGGAGCCACGCCCCTCCGGAGGAAAACTGGCGAAGACGTGGACGAATGGCTAACTCACTACGAACACGTGAGTAAAAGCCACAAATGGGATTTAGATACACGGCTGAAGAATGTTGTATTCTCGCTAAATGACACTGCACTCGTCTGGTACGAGAACCACGAGGATACTTTGACGACCTGGGACTGAAGAGTCCCAGGTCGTCATTTACTGAAGAGCTGAAAAACTGCTTTGGGGCCGATACCTCTGCATAGAAAAAGCGGGCCGAGCTGACTCTCGCCGAAAGGGCCCAGCTTGCTGGTGAAACTTGCACAGCCTATATTGAAGAGATACTGAGGCTTACGAAGTTGGTGAATCCGCGGATGTCCGAAGAGGATAAGGTCGGCCATTTACTGAAGGGGATCGCCGAAGACGTCTACCACTTTCTCATTGGCAAGAACAATTTGAATTCGGTGTCTGGTGTCATCCGACATTGTCGTACCTTCGAGACGTTGAAGACGCGACGAATAACAACCAAGTTCGGTAGGTTGGCCAATGTCACGACGGCAGCAAGTGTTGACGTGAGCTCGTCGTCGGATGTGGTCTCGTCGACAGCCTTCGCTTCGACAATACGCCAAATCGTCCGTGAGGAGCTGCTTCGACGTGATGAAATGGTGTCATCCGCATCACGTTTCGCTGCAGCCGCGTGCCCTCCGCAAGACGCCGTGTGCACACGGCCTGCTCCTGCATGGCAATCAGTGAATGCTGCGGACGTCGACTTTTACACAGAACCCCATCGTTCAGTGTCGCCCCCCTCGACGAGGCCCGATCGCCAGCAACGCTGCGACTTCAACAGCCGCTACCGACGACCCCGGACGGGTTATTATGAGGCCAGAGATGTTGGCCGTGGTTCTTATCCTGACGCACCTGTCTACTTTGAAGAGCCGCTTGTGCGTCGACGCCCGCCTTCTACTATGTGCTTCAACTGTGGCGCACCCGGCCACATAGCACGGTTCTGCGAACACCGACAGCCACCTCGATCCGGGCGGCCTGCTAGCGGATTTTGGCGAAATGACCGACGGGACCCCGGAGCACGATGGCCAGCCCACGCGACACCGGACAATAACCTCTGGCAAAGAAGTTTGCGAAACGGTTCACCCGCCTCCGATCGGAGCTTGACTCCACCGTCAGCGCCTCGGCCACGCCGTTCTCCGCCTCCACGGCGGCGCCTGCCGTCACCACCTCCGGGAAACTAACAAGCGCGGCCGATGGGGGTGAAGCCGCTGGGAATTCGCTGCACGAAGATATACCTCCTCCAGTTTTTATGATAAAGAACAAGGTGCGTGTGCTTGTTGATGGGGTGCCCACAATGACTTTAGTAGACAGTGGTGCGACTATTTCTGTGATGAGTCTCCCCTTTAAACAGGCACTACGTCGCAAAGTAATGTTTCGGTGGGATCAGGCGGAAATGTTTGTAGGAGTCGGTGGTGAATCACTGTGTGCCGTTGGCATGTGTACTGTTGATGTACTCTTGGGTGGTCGACTTTTTGCTACGGAATTCGTAGTCATCTCTCGATGCACGCACGACGTGATCTTATGTACTGACTTTCTGAAGCAGTGTGGAGTTACAGTTGATTGCCAAACTGGCGAATTGTTAGTACGCGGCGACCTCCCTTCTGGACTCCTGGAGAACAGCGATCCCTACCATGAGAGTACCTTTTCTGTCTGTGAAGATACTGTCGTGCCTGCCTTATCAGCTGTCTGTGTTCCAGTTGCTTGCACCAGCTTTCCAGCGGAAATGTTTGAAGCCACAGTGGAGCCTATTCATTTAACCTGCGCTAAATAGAACATCATCATCCCCCACTGCCTTGTCCCAGTGGAACACAGGCACGCTGGTTTGTGGACAGTGAACTACTCTGCGGAACCTGCGATACTTCCTGACGGCTTGAAACTCGCCACCTTCTGACAAGATGAATTTTTCGCGGTGGCCATGGTTACAGACGGAGCTGCTCCCAGTAAAGAGACAAGCATTGGGCCCACCGATTCGCGTGTTGTTCGAATGATCAATCAATCGCTTAGCACCAGTGAGCGCAATGCTTTGGCCAGTGTGCTTTCAAGGCACCTACCTGTGTTCGACTTCGCGCAAAACGCCAATGCTTCCACGATCCCAGCGTCTCGCACGTGCCACAGGATCAACACGGGCACGGCAAATCCGATTAGGCACAAGCCTTATCGGGTTTCTCCGTCGGAAAGAAAGATTATTAATGAGCAGGTTCGCGATACGCTACGAAAGGGGGTAATTCAGGAGTCGAGTAGTCCTTGGGCGGCATCAGTTATACTCGTGAAGAAGAATGATGGGACATGGAGGTTCTGTGTGGACTATCGACGCCTCAGTGCGGTCACTAAAAAGGACATCTATCCACTTCTACGTATTGACGATGCCATTGACTGCCTGCACTCAGCGTCGTATTTTTCGTCGGTGGATTTGCGGTCGGGATATTGGCATTGGCAGATCCCAATGGACCCGGCGGACAAAGAAAAAACGGTGTTTGTGACCCCTGATGGACTCTACGAGTTTAATGTAATGCCATTCGGGCTTTGCAATGCGCCCGCAACGTTCGAACGGTTCATGGACACGATTCTGCGCAGCATGAAGTGGGAAATTTGTATGTGCTACCTCGACGACGTTGTCATTTTTGGTCGCACATTCAGCAAACACAATAAGCGTCTGGATGTTGTCCTTACCTGTATAAAGAACGCTGGATTAGTCTTGAATTTTAAAAAAATGCCATTTTGGTGAGCGGCAAGCTTTAGTTTTAGGTCATCTTGTGGATAAAGACGGTATACGACCTGATCCACAGAACACGAAGGCAGTCGAGGCCTTCCAACGACCGCGTTCTGTGAAGCAGCTGCGTAGTTTCTTGTGACTATGTTCATACTTCCGCCGCTTTATTAATCGGTTTGCTGACGTTTCTTACCCACTGACATGCCTTCTCCGAAAAGATGCACCGTTCCACTGGACTGCAGAGTGCGACGCTTCTTTTCGGCAGCTCAAGTTTTTTTTGACGTCACAACCACTTCTACGGCACTTTGACTCCTCAGCACCAACCGAAGTTCACACAGATGCGAGCGGTGTGGGTATCGGTGCCGTACTCGTCCAGCCACACGCAGAGAAAGAACACGTTATCGCTTATGCCAGCCGCTCACTAAGCAAGCCTGAGTGCAACTACACCGTAACCGAGCAGGAATGCCTTGCCGTCGTTTTCGCAGTTCAGAGGTTTCATTCTTACTTATACGGTCGACACTTCAAGATTGTTACGGACCACCACTCCCTCTGCTGGCTTGTAAATCTGCGCGATCCATCTGGCCGACTGGCACGCTGAGCCCTCAGACTACAAGAGTACGACTTCGCTGTATCGTGCAAGACGAGTCGGCGTCACGTTGATGCAGATTGTCTTTCGAGGATGCCACTGCCATCCACAGACTGCGATGCAGACAATTTTGACAACTACCTGGCTGCCCTCACACCTGCTTTTCCCGACCTGGACACGTTCAAAGCTGAGTAGTGCAAGGACCCCAGTTTGCAGTCATGCTTTCAAGCCACGGGGAGCTCTACGCCGCCTCGTCGTTTTTGTGTTCGCGACGGCTTACTACAACAACTGGTGCACAACTCCTGCTGGTGGTTCCGGAAAGCCTCCGCACTTCTGTCTTGCTAGCCATGCATGATGACCCTACTTCAGGTCATCTGGGATCAACAAGGACACTGTACCGGGCCAAGGAACGTTTTTATTGGCCGAGAATGCGTAAAACCACCGAACAGTACGTCGCCAGCTGCCCCACTTGCCCCACTTTCATCCCACGAAAGCTCCCGGACAACTCCAGCCTGTATCACCTCCAAGCTCCCCCTTTGAGCAAGTTGGCATTGACCTGCTAGGTCCTTTCCCACGATCGACCGCAGGAAACCGTTGGATAGTCATGTGCGTTGACCATCTCACCCAGTACTGCGAGACGGCCGCCATTCCATCTGCCACGGCCGCCGCCGTCTCCCTTTTCTTGTTGGGTTCTGTTATTCTTAGGCACGGACCACCTCGAGTCATAATCAGCGACCGTGGACGTCAGTTTACTGCGGACATGGTGGAGCAGCTCCTACGCTTATGTGCTTGTACCTTTCGGCATTCCTCTCCCTACCACTCGCAAACGATCGGGCTCACCGAGCGCACCAACCGTACATTTACCAAAATGCTTGCGATGTACATTGCATCAGACCACAAAAACTGGGAGGAGATTCTACCGTTTATAACGTATGCAGCGAGGCACGAGACGACTTGCTACAGTCACTTCTTTCACCTCTACGCCCGTCCACCACGTCATACGCTAGACACCATCCTTACTTTTTCGTCTGCTGATGACTGTTCCATGGCAGAGATTCTCTGTCGTGCCGAAGAGGCTCCTCGGCTTGCTCGTCTACGGACACTCGCTGTCCAAGACTCATCAAAGGCCATATACGACTGCCGACACCGCCCCGTTACCTATGTAGCTGGTGACCTCGTGTTGTTGTGGACCCCAGTGCGGAAACGCGGTCTGTGCACGAAACTTTTGGCAACTTATGATGGCTCGTTTGTGGGGCCATCATAAGCGTGGGGAGGAATGGCACGGCGCTTCTGGAATGCAAGGTGGAGGATAGAGAAGAAGAGGAAGAGGATTTCATTCCCTGGCCTCGCTCCATCCGGTTGTTCGGCTCGGAGCCTCCTGAATAAACGTCACCTCTTAAACGACTTCGGCCTCGTAACAATATCATAAGCGCTTTTCGTTGCAGCATTCCTGCGGGGTAGAGCAAACCTGTACCATAGCCAGCTGAGTGATAGTAAAACATATGTACCTTTCTTACATTGCTATCATCATCATCATCATCATCATCACCAGCCTGTCTACGCCCACTGCAGGGCAAAGGCCTCTCCCATGGATCTCCAATTATCCCTGTCCTGTGCTAACTGGGCCCAATTTATCCCCGCAAACTTCCTGATCTCATCTGCCCACCTAACTTTCTGCCGCCCCCTACGCTTGCCTTCTCCAGAAATCCACTCCGTTACCCTTAATGACCAACGGTTGTCTTGTCTTCGCATTACATGGCCCGCCCAGGCCCATTTCTTCTTCTTAAAGGGACAGACAACCACCCTAAACTTGAATTGAGATGACCTCACTGGCGGAAAGATTGTGTGTTGCATTGGCTCAAACCACGCCACTTTTCCCCAATAAACACGGGTTTATGTTTTTATTTCTTCATGCCAAGTCGCGAAAACTGACGTTTGGTAACTCAAGCGGCAAACATACGAACTAGAGTTAGAGTGCGGTCACGTTACCTTCTACAAATTTACGCAATATTTTATCTGTTTATTAGTATCAGACCGCATGAAACTTGATATTATAAGCTTTTTGTCACTTGCAATGTGCAGATAACCCTTCGTTTGTAGCGCACGTTGCCACTGCACGCTTCTGCCGTCACATGCGAAAGCGTGGTTTCGGATCTAGCTGGCCTGGTTTGGCTCGGCTATGGCCAGAGTGGCGGCGCCGGAGCCCGGCCATTCATCAAGTAGGCGCGGACATGCGAAAGAACGCCTTACAAATACAAGATCGGCCTGGCAAACAATGCCAGCTCATCGCACCGTCTTTTTATTTCAAAAAGTAGTCGAACAGGTCAAAGTGTGGGTGGTTAATCACAGCTACACGCTCACTCCTGCGAAAGCAGAACGATGTACGGAAGCGAGGCGGATTATCGGCATCGCGATCACCTTTCAACGTTGCTAGAGTGCGCACTCTGCCTTTTTTAGAGGCTTCTCAGATCGAAAAATTCTGCGTGCGAAATATCCACGCGCTTTTGAAAGTAACCGCTGCAGGTGAAAACAGTACAGGGGGCGAGCTTTCCATTGCGCCATAAATAGAAGGGTCCTTAAAAATCGGTTGTCAGTCCCTTTAATTTCTATTAGTATGTCCCTAACACGCGTTTGTTCCCTAACCCACACCGCTCTCTTCTTGTCCCTTAAGGTTACACCTACCATTTTCCGTTCCATAGCTCGCTGTGTCGTCCTCAATTTAAGCTGAACCCTCTTAGTTAACCTCCAAGTTTCTGCCCCGTAAGTGAGTACCGGTAAGATGCAGCTGTTATACACTTTCCTCTTCAGAGACAATGGTAAGCTACCATTCATTATCTGATAATGCTTGCCGAATGCACTCCACCCCATTCTAATCCTCCTAATCACCTCAGCCTCCTGATTCGGATCAGGGGTCACTGGCCTAAGTAGACATATTCACTTACTACTTCCAGTGCCTCGCCAGCTATCTGAAATCGCTGTACTCGCCCAAGGCTATTGAATATTACTTTAGTTTTCTGCATATTAATTTTCAGGCCCACTGCTATACTCTGCCTATTAAGGTCAGTAATCATGCTTTGTAATTCATCTCCCGCGTTACTTAGCAAGGCAATGTCATCAGCAAATCGGAGGTTACTGAGGTATTCCCCATTAACCCTTACACCCACCTGTTCCCAATCCAGCGTTCTAAATACTTCTTGTAAACATGCTGTGAATAACATTGGAGAGATTGTGTCACCTTGTCTTACGCCCTTCCTTATAGGTATCTTGCTGCTCTCCTTATGGAGGACTATGGTGGCTGTGGAGCCGTTGTAGATGTCTTCCAGTAGTCTTACGTAGTGCTCGTCTACGCCCTGATTCCACAATGCCCGCATGACTGCTGAGGTATCGACCGAGTCAAATGCCTTCTCGTAATCTATGAAGGCTATATATAGGGGTTGATTATACTCCGCGCATTTCTCTATCACCTGATTGATAGTGTGAATATGGTCTACTGCTGAGTAGCCTTTACGAAACCCTGCTTGTTCCTTAGGTTGACTGAAATCTAAGGTAGCACAAATCCTGTTAGTGATTACCTTGGTAAATACCTTGTAAATGACTGACAGTAAGCTAATCGGCCTGTAATTTTTCAAGTCTTTTGTGTCGCCTTTCTTATGGATTAGGATGATGTTAGCATTCTTCCAAGATTCCGGTATGCTCGCAGTCATTAGGCATTGCGTATACAGGCTTGCCAGTTTTTCCAGTATAATCTGCCCACCATCCTTTAGCAGTTCTGCTGTTATCTGATCCTCACCGGGTGCCTTTCCCGCTTGCATCTCTTTCAAAGCTTTCATTACTTCCTCTGTCAGTACTGGTGGAATGCCAGCCTCTTCTGAACTGCTTCCCCGTTCACTATTCTGGTTATCACGATTACTGTAGAGATCTCTGTAAAACTCCTCGGCGATTATCACTATCTCATCCCTATTCGTGATCACATTGCCTTGCCTGTCTCGTAATGCATACATCTGATTTCTACCTATGCCTAGACGTCTCTTCACTGCTTTCAGGCTCCTTCCGTTCTTTAGGGCATGCTCAATCCGCTCCATATTATACTTTCGTATGTCGTCTGTCTTACGCTTATTGATTAACTTCGAAAGCTCCGCTAGTTCTATTCTGTCAATTGCATTTGATGCTGTCATGCCTTGCTGCTTTCTAATCAAGTCTTTCGCCTCCTGGGAAAGTTTGCTAATAATCTCTCTACAGATCGTACCTCCTACTTCTATTGCACATTCCTTGACAATCCGCGTGAGATTATCGCTTACTTTCTGAACGCAATTGTCTGCGTGGTCTGTTAGAGCTGAATATCTGTTCTGCAGTGCTATCTGGAATTCCTCGATTTTCCGTCTTACAGTTAGCTCATTGATCGGCGTCTTTCGTACTAGCTTATTGCGGTCCCTCCTCAAGTCTAGCCCAATTCGAGATCTCACCATCCTGTGGTCACTGCACCTAACTCTACCCAGCACTTCCACATCCTGCACGACGCCAGGGTTATCGCATAGTATGTAGTCTATTTCAATTTTATGCTCGCCATTCGGGCTTTTCCACGTCCACTTCCGATTCTCCCGTTTACGGAAGAACGTGTTCATGATACGCAGATTATTCCGCTCGGCGAACTCTACTAATAAGTCCCCTCTGTCATTCCTACAACCCAAGCCATAGTTCCCGACTGCCTTGTCTCCAGCCTGCCTCTTGCCTGCCTTAGCATTGAAGTCTCCCATCACATTGCTATAAGAGAGGTTAACACATACCACTACCGCATGTGAAGAGCCTACCGTGGACGAGAGGTAGCGTGCTTGGCACCATGGGTACAGGGTTCGATTCCTGTCTCCACCCACGTGGCAGGTTGGAGACAGGAGACATTGTAGCTTCCAAGGAGACATCGTGGTTGGAGACATTGTACCTTCCAACCACGTGGAAGCTACAATGAATTATACCTCTTTCGCTTGTTCAATCGGTGCAGAATGGGCTCTCATCAAATGTTCATTTAAACCCCACGCTACAATGAACGGTATCTATATATCTTGCTTAATCCGTGCATAAGAAGAAAGAAGAGTGGTTCAAATGAGAGGAAATAGGCGCATGTTTCTGCATTCCGTAAAGGTAGCACGGCTCAGCGCCCGTCATCAAATATTCAATGTGTATTTTTGTTGCTACTGGACTGGCATAGATAAGTAGCTAGGCATAAAACACTTTATTGAAGAAGTTGACAAGAGAGTTTCTTGTTGTGTGCCTGAGGGGCAGCCCCCAGTCCGGAACGCCATTAAAGATGGCCGCCGCCCGGGCGCGCGCCACCAGAGAGCGCAGAGCTTCCAAAGTGGAGCAGCCGAGCAGGTATTCCTCCCAAGCCTCCCTCGTAGGGATGGGGAAATGGGATGAAAAAGAGAGTAGAGTGGCGGGGCAAGAAGCCACGATCGACGTGAAAGGTGTCAGGAAGCACCTGACAAGTTGGGCACGTGTCAGAAATTTCCGGCATGAAGTGCTGGGCGACCTGGTGCATACAAGCACCAGTGGTTGCATACAAGCACCAGTGGCGTAGCCAGGAATTTTGTTCGGGGGGGGGGGGGGGAGGCTGGGAATTTCCGACTGGGTGGAAGGGGGGGGGAGGGGGGTCGAAGCTCCGACTCCTTTACACACACACACACACACACACACACACACTTTCACGAAAACAAAATACGGGCACCTGCGTAGGCCGTCGCCGGTTGAATGAATCGGAGCGCTAGCTGAATTACCTATGATTGTCAATGCGCTGCTCTGAGCGATGCAGGCAAATTAGCAGACTTGCTCTGCCATACTATTAGCACGTGCTCATGCAAAGTATGTACTATTACATGCTTTGAAATATTACATGCTTTGTAATATAATTATTACAAAGTATGATTACTGACCTAACAGGCAAAGTAGAATGCCTGAAAATTATCATGCAGAAAACTAATGTTCAATAGCCTTGGGCGAGTACAGCGATTTGAGATAGCTGGCGAGGCATTGGAAGTAGTAAGTGAATGTCTGCTTAGGCCAGGTATTGACCCCTGTCCGAATCATGAGGCTGAGGTAATTAGGAGGAATATAATGGGGTGGAGTGCTTTCGGCAAGCATTGTCAGATAATGAATGGTAGCTTACCATTGTCTCTGAAGAGGAAAGTATATAACTGCTGCATCTTGCCTGCACTCACCTATGGGGCAGAAACTTGTAGCTAATTAAGAGGGTTCAGCTTAAATTGTGAACGACGCAGCGAGCTATGGAACGGAAAATTGTTGGTGTAACCTAAGTATACAAGAATAGAGCGGAGTGAGTTAGGGAAGAAACGCGTGTTAGGGACATATAGATAGAAATTAAGAAAAAGAAATGGGCGTGGGCGGGCCATGCAATGCGAAGACAAGCAACCGTTGGTCATAAAGGGTAACAGAGTGGATTTTTAGAGAAGGCAAGCGTGGCAGGGGGCGGCAGAAAGTTAGGTGGGCAGATGAGATCAAGAAGTTTGCGGGGATAAATTGGGCTCAGAACAGGACAGCGATAATTGGAGATCTATGGGAGAGGCCTTTGCTCTTCAGTGGGTGTAGACAGGCTGATGATGACTATTAGTACAAGTGGGAATGGCACAACAGAGTAGGTAGTGCCATGGTTGATTTTTCTTAATCCCCAGAACAAAAAGCGGCAATACGCTGCAACTCGAATGAATATTCTTATGTGTATTTGCCGTGGCCAAGCGTGCTCAATTCTGCGCTGGTGCTCATCAGAGAGCCCCTGTGACATACTTTAACTCATAAATTCTGTTTTTACGTCAACTGAGCGATAAAATAAAGATACTCTCACGCAATCAAAACTTTCACAGATGGCAAAGAAGTGTCGACGAAGCCTAGTATATAGAAACACTTTTGTTTATTCGCCACTAGTACTAGGGGTTAATAGGGTTAATAGGGGTTATAGTACAAAAATATAATGGGCATAATCTTTGTTGGCTTTGGTGTTATGGCTTGGACGCTTTGGCGCACGTGAAAAAAAATGACGATATTCTTTTCTGCGACATGACCGCACAAATGAAGCGCCAAATCGCTTCACGTCGGTGAACTTGACTGTGTGCTCTTGTCCCGTTATAATCCCCCCGTCATTAAAGAGCAGTGTACACCCCGAAATGCACTAACAAAACGTTCGATTTTTCACTTTTGTTTAAGCACACTCCAAGGCGAAGTTACCCAAAAGTAGAGTAACGGAGCCCAATAAGCGCTCGCGATGAACGGCTAGACGGTTGAAGGAGCAACGACAAAGGGATGCGTGCCGTGTGCTAACAAGTTAGCCTGCGAGAGCAGCAACCCAGCACACCCAGCAACGACGGGGAGGTGCAGGCCGTCTGCAGAAATATGTTCCGTGCGCAAACGGTTGTCAAGGGAACCAAAGGGAACTAAGTGTCCTCCTCGGTGTTCCTCCTCACTGTTAAGTCAATCTTCCCAGTTTGTTCGGCGTGCTGGCGGTAGTGCCGTGCTTCGCAGTTAGTTCAATGCTGTAGGAGCGAAGCCGTGACGCCTTATATGCACGTATGCGTGGATGAGCTTGGGGTGCTGCGTGCTTTTAGGTTTCGCCGCACCAATGAAGTCGGGAGCTGGTCTCGACGCGACAGTTGACATTTATTAAACATTTGACAGTGAATCTGCTGAAAGAAAGAAGAAATTTTATATGCATATAGAAAAATAAAACATTTTATTGTCTCACTTTTGTATTTAGTTGTCGCATTGACAGCGAAATCAGTGAGGCACAGAATGCTAAACATCTTTTTCTCGCGTTCTTTTCCGCGCGATCTTTTGTAACCACGCAAAACAACACGCGAAATAAAGTATTCGCGCCTTGCGCTAAATAAACGTGAAAAATAATCCCTGGGGCTTAACAGCTCATCTGAACCGGGGATAAAAAGATCATTCGCATGGAGTGTGTGAGCGGACCGACTTTTCGTCTGGCGAGGTGATCTGTGAGGACTAAAAGTTGCCTTGTAGAAGTAACTGCATGGAGAGTAACTGTTAGACCCGGGAACGTTAGTCCTTGAAAAATTAGTGTACTTAAACGTGCGTCGCCTTGTAGACCTTCTATGGTTAGGAAGAACACAATGGCAGACGTCGGCTGCGTGAAAGTAAGGTAAAAGTAGGAGTAATCTGCCCAGAGTCAAATTTCTTTTTATTGTTCAAAAAAGAAAAAGAGTGATACCCTGTTTCACAAACTGAATGGCTGAAAAAAGCTTTGCACAAAAGCCACCTTCCAGAACCTTTCAACTGTCCATGGCAATGTCGTGCTCGAAAAAAAAATGTTAGACGACATTCTGGGTGGTTTTCGGTGAAGGTGGTTATTTCGGACGGAGGTTCATAATAGAACGAAAAAAGAAAAAAAATTCAAGGGGGGGGGGGGGGGTGTGGCTGAACCCGGGTTACGCCCTTGGTTGGTGGTGTATGAGAGCACGAAAAATTCCGGGAGGGGGGGGGGGGGTGGCTGAAGCCCAATAAGCCCCCCCCCCCCCCCCTGGCTACGCCCCTGGCAAGCACCAATGAATGTCTGTTCATGACACTCTTGAGGGCACAAATTATGCTGCGCAGTAGCGTAGCAAAATTAATAACAATTGCTGGATCATTACCTACCAAGCTCACGATGTGATTATTAGCACGCCGTATGGAGTGTCCCGGGAATTTCGACGAGCTGTGGGTTCTTTAACCCGCACTGACATCTCACAGGACACGGGCCTCTCGCTGTTAGTCTCCATCGGAACGTGACCGCCACGGTCGTGATCGAATCCGTGTCTTTAGGGTCAGTAGCCGAGCACCGTAACCGCTGCAGCACCGCAGCGGCCAGCGCCGCAAAACTAGTCCCCTCAAGGTCACACGGTACTTCTTTAAATCTCGCTCACTTTCGAAGGAACCCGGAAAACCACTGTAGCCTTTGCCACTGCAATAAATTATTTGGACACGAATTATGCTCCACAACTTCTCCATTGAAGATCTTTCGTTGAGTGGAACAGTTTAAAACTAAGATAATTAAATATTGTTAATTAATATTATGGGTTAATTTTAAATAATACTGCGAGTTGGCCAAGAGGACAGTAGACAATGCTAAGCAGGGTGCGCTGTCGTAACGCAAAAGTGGATTTTCGAAAACTTGGCCCGAGTTCGCGGAAAGAGCCTATACTCACACGCTGCAACGCCATGACACATGAACTTCAATATCACAAAAATTAGTGTGTTTCACAAACATCAAGACGCGTTTCTGCTACTGATTTTCTGATAGAACATATACCGCTGTCTGCTCCGTCAGAATGCAGATAATTGTAGATCTCTTACCGAGTATTTATACTGTGACGCCCACATGCGGTAGGTCACAGCAAGGACGTTATATATAACGTCCTAGGACGAAATTTACGAAGCGCGCCCATCAAACTGACGGAAGCACTGCACATGAGCAATGTGAGCCCAGTCCTTGAGTATGCATTTGCTGCTTGGCAACCGCCAAGGAAAGTGTGGGTGGAAGAGCTCTAGCACGTACAGAAACGAGCGGCTCGCTTTGATTTGGACAGCCACAATTTCTCGAAGAGATGTTAGCATAGTGCGAAGGAACTCCATTGCTCTCACAACAAAGAAAATATCTGCGGCTCTCACCGATTCTTAAAATTTTAATTGGAAACTAGAATAACTTCAGAAAGATACCCTATAGATCCCAACTTACATGCCAGGCTGGGTAGATGCTGTCCTGAAGGTACGATAGTATAATTTCCGTACTGATGTTTCTGCAAGAGCCTTTTTTTCTTTTCAACATAGCAAGAGTTAAATTTATTGCAAGAGTGTGCAGTCACTGCAGTACGTTTATTTCTTTGCACTGCTGCAGCGAGATATATTTTCTATGAACTGAACACCTATGTTGTGTCAAACAATACTGCCCACATGCTTGTCTTGATTACACTGTTTTGTATCTTAATCATATTGTTTGAGGCATTTCCATAAGCCAAACAATCAAACAGGAAAGGTGGCTGAACGACGCTTCCCTATTGCCTCAAACGCAAATGCCGCCTATCCGATGCATGCTCCACAACTTATCAGATTTGATTTTGCTTGCTTTGCCTTTTCTGACAATTGCTCCCATGGACCGATTCAAGCAGCTCCCATTTTAGAACTGTTGCACTCAAAGTGCAACAGTTCCCGAGAAGCTAACTCATCATCCCGAGAAACTAACTCATCACGCAGTAAAACTTGTTTGTGTTAGTCCGCGACACTATTTGTTGTCTCTTTTGCACCGCGTTTTTTTTTCTGCGCACCCTGTTGCCGGCCTCGCTTCTTTTAAAGGTATATCGAGGTCTCCACGACGCGCGCTGCGAAAAAAAAAAAAAAGCGGAAGTCGCATGTATGCGATGATAGTGGTATTTACTTATGATGGTCTTTAACGGAATGGCTAGGGATTATTGTTTACGTGCCTTTACCAGTTATGAAACTGTCGTAGCAGTTAACTTGCACATTAGACTTTTTCGGGCTCTAGCTCGTTCGCCACCCTTATCTTTGTCCACGGTGTTAACGGTTTAACGGTGTTTGTTCTCCCCCGTCAGAAGTACGCCATCTCCATTTAACCTCAGCTTTGCTGCGTCACTGCCTGCGCAACTCTGTATGTCACTCGCTTTATTATGACGCTAGCCGTAAGTTCGCCACCGAAAGGTTGGCCTCTCTTGGCCCTCAAAACGAAAGCGCCCACATAACTGAAAAAGTTGGGGAAAAAATTTGAAAATTCACATCCCGTTCACTTGATATCTCAAACTGGCACGGAATGGTACGAATGTTTGACTAACATGATTGACAGGTCATTACATCAATCACGCGACATGCTCGTCAGTTACGTCATGACTAACATTAGTGGAATTATCTGCCCCGCATACCCGCATTCCTCGGCAAAGGACGAAAAGCGAAGGAAAAAAAATCCTTATAAAAAGGGGGAAATGGTTCTAGTTTATGGTTGTCGGTGATTGAGGAGATCAAGTGGAGCTTTAAGAGCTTTAGTTGTAACTGATGATAATTGCTAGTAATTATTTAACAATAATTGAAACGCTGGCTACACGCCGGCTGGCCATAATAGCAGCCATACCTACGATGTAAATTGAGCTAGCAAGATGTAGGCATAAATACTACGTAGACGCTTAAATTTAAGACTGGTTGGAATCAAACACACGACCTTCCGAAATTATATGGGGTGTCCCCTTTAAATGGCGAATTTATAGCTCCGCTGTAAATAGAGATAATATAGATGCAGTTTAGGGCTCAAGTAGATCCTATGTTTAGGCGTAGCCTAAGTGTCACCGGCTAGCACCGAAACGTCACCTTAAGAGGCACTAAAGTAAAAAGGTGAAGTGGTTTGGAATGATAACTTAAATTTCGAGAATTCGGTTATCGTTAACTTCGCCATTTTATGTGCAATATTAAAAGCAATGATGAATGCCAAAGTTTTAGTTTTGAAATTCGAGCAGGAAGTTCGGCGTCGTCACTTCAGAAGGCCAATTTCCTTTTTTTTTTCGTATTCTCGCCAATTCGCTCCATTAAATGGTCTGAAACTCATTGTGTTAATTATCTGGCTTCCTTAGCATATCATGCATGTCTTAATGGCGGATAAATAGTTATGTAGGCCTTGATAGACGGCGTCAAAAGTCTGTGACGTCACGCGTATTAGTGCTGGAACTCCAAAGCGGCGTCGCCTCCCGTATTTCCTCCTTGCGCGTTTTCTAAATTACCGGGGGGCTTTTCCTTGCTAGTTTCGTGTTTTTCGTTTTGTGAAAAGTTAACGTACTAATACGAGAAAAATTATTTTTCACTTTAATGCCCTTTAAGGACACCTACATAGTTCTTTTTTCTTCCCCATCAATCTCTCATTTTTCTTCCTTCTTTCTACTTATTAATTAATTTTATCGGTGTATGTCTCATCGCGTATTGTACGGCATCAGAAAGTTCCTCGTAATCCCGCTGCGCTGCAACAAGGGCCTCCTGTATGTATCTTTTTTTTTTCTTTTGCGATACCTTGCTTGCTTTTCATTCAGTTTTAAGCATTCTAATGCGTCTTGTCTGGCGCCGGTGCCTATCTCGCCACGCTCGCCAAGGTGCATTTAGTGACGTCCGTCCCCGACCAGTGACATGAAGAGCGCGCCCATGTCCCCTTCCCTCGACTCCCCGCCCCTCCATGTCTGATGAAGAGGCGAAACGATTAATCGAGTTTCCAAATAGCAGCTGCGGTCGATAGCCTTTCGGCCGGCGGGAGCACTTAAAATGGGCTTCACTGCCGCTCGACGGTCAGTGGGCCAGAAACCGGGCAGTGACAAGCTTCGGCATGTTCGATAATGCTTCCGGAGCGCGTCGCTTCGCCCGTCGCTGTCGTCTTTTGGCAACGTGCTAGCTTCAGAAGGAACGGGCTCCAGGCGCTTCTTTCTTGGCGCTCGTGTGGCCTGCTTTGTCTCTGGCGAGGTACGTGCTTTCGGTGAAAACCGTATAGGAGGCCTCGCTCGATGCCTGACGCACGCACGAGGGAATGTAGCGAGCACAAGCTTCGGTGCAAGATTCGCCCCCGTTTTCCACCTTGCCCTACATTTTCTCGTGTAAAGGCCGCAATGGACTTTTTATTCAATGATCTGAATTGTCTCGCTGTGAGACACCCTTGAAATGGAATAACCTGTCGTAAGAAAACACGCCCACGCGTTCATTACAGTAGAAACAACAACAACAACAACAACAGCAACAACAACGACAAAATTGACAGCGCTTTATCAGTCCACTTTCCCCTTCGCTGTACTCATGTCTGCAGGAAAGCCCCTAGCGTTCATTTTTGACGAATAACGTCAGGTATTGTCCCACGGGATTGTCCCAACGTCAGGTAGCCCCAAGAACGAATTGCGACAAATTTAACATAACCGCACAAATATATGCGTATTGCTCGCGGTTTGCGATTGAGGGGTTGGGTGCCGTTACAGTTTCGATTTTACTTATGTTCACGCGTCTGTCTTAGAAGCCATGGGCGTCGGTTGACATTCCATCGGAGGGAGTTAAAGTCTGCGCTCATTCCTGCCGAAGGTGTGTCCCGTAACGTAGGCCTGTGCTGATAATCTAGTGCCGAAATTGGGTGACACTGGCTGCTCTCACACATAGGTTGTGCAATCCTTGTGTTGTGAAAGAACCTCCAGTAAATACTAATGAGATCGCTTAAAAAAAAAAAAAAAACTTCCCTAAATTCCCGCGTTTTGCGCGTCGAAACCACAACTCGATTATGAGGCACGCCGTAGCGGAGGACTGCGGATTAATTTTGATCTCCTTGTGTTTTTTAGGATATTTATGCGGATTAATTTTCATCTCCATGGGTGCGCCGAAAATTGTGTAAACCGGTGTTTTTGTATATCGCCCGAATCGACGTGTGGCCGCCGTGACCGGAAATGTAATCTGCGCCCTCAAGTTTAACACTCCAGCACCTAAGCTGCCATTCTACTACGGCGGGTGAGGCCGACGTTTATCAGTACTTGCAAAGAGAAGGTGCTACTCGCGATGGCGGATACGAGAGCGATACAAGTGAATGCTCGGGAAATAGACAACTCGCCGTTTCACTTAAAATCGGTCCTTGCGGAGGGAATAGGACAGAGTGACTATGAATTGTGTGGTATGAATTTGTAGGGCAACCGCAGCTCATTTGTACATTACATTTTTTCGGGCCCTATTTCGTTAGACACCCTTATATTTTTCCATGGTGCCTGTTCCTCCCGTGAGCAGTACGTTTTGTCCATGCAGTCGCAACTTTTCTGCGTCAACTTTTCGTGCGATTCACCGTAAAACTGTGACTACTCTTTGTATAGCCCTTGCGCTCTGATGAAAATTTGTATTTACTAATTGTAGAGTGAGAGGCATATATTTTAGAGAATGAATATTGAGAGGGGCTACGCTGCAAATACAAGCTCTTATTTAGCGTTACTGAAACGTCCTCAAGCGTTCCAAAAGCACGCCCATGAGCGTTGCTGCTTTGTCTCATCGGCATGTGCACTTCTATGTTAGAGCTAAACGTGGCGTATATATATATATACTGAAAAGAGTGTTAGTTAACGGACGGCCCGCTACACTCTGAGCGCTTTAACGACGCAGGAAAAAACGGAAGCGAAAGTTGATAGCAGTGACCGATTCGAAAACGCACGTGTCTGTGTGACTTACGTCTTTGTGCGGTCAAGAGGTCGCAAAAGCGTTTATTCCACAATCTCAGCATCTACGCTCAGATTTCCTTATCCCCGCAAAGTCACTATTCAATTGTTTCAAGCATATAAGTAAACAAGCTGCAATGAAGCCGTCTTGTTCTCGTCTTGCGCAGGGCTGCGTCACTAGTACGCGCATTTGGCCGTTTCATTTCTGTTCTTGAGCGGTCAACCATGCCGTGGGGCTGCTGCACTGTTCGAGATGTGGGCCCCCCGCCGAAGGTCCTCTTCGGCGACGACCTCGTCGTGCGTTCGAGCAACGTGGACCTGAAGGTGCCGCTCGTACTTTTGACGGAATACTTCGAGCCCGTCATCCGCCACTACGGGCCCAAGACCGCGTTTGTACGCACGCTTTTGTCTTTCTTGACACAACTCACGAGAGCGAGCTTCCCATAAATCTTACCACCGGCTCATTAATCCACATGCAGACATACGAGACCCAGCAGCCGCTGGGATCGAGTGTGGTCAATTATCGCATCTTCCGAAGGTCGTTTCGAGTATACTCTGACAGCTCTACAATGGTAAAGTAAAAGCGCAACTAAGCGTTTGTGGTGCATGAAACAACGTCAGGGATGATAACATAACCAGACTACCTCTGTTATACAGGTGTAGCTAAGTTTGCTTGTATCTTGAAACGTACGATCAAGTGTTACCTATAAAGGTTTTTAGATACTTCCCCCCCCCCCCTTTTTTTTTATTCACCACCATAGAATGAAAAACTGAACATTACGATCTGGTTAACCTCCTTGGCTGTCCTTTCTTCTCTGGCGTTGCACAGCCGGTATGTGTATACGCCACAGCCGGACTGGAGACGCTGCGCAAATGCCCGCCTCTCCAGTTCGGTCGTGCTTAGGTTTGGGTCTTACGTGTAAAAACCGCTATATATTATGATGCACGTCGTAATTTGGGATCAAATTAAAAATTAACTTCGGTTTCGTTAACATGTACCTAAATGTACGTGCACCGTGGTTTATGCATTTCCGCCACGTCAAAATGACGCCGCCATGGCCTGGAATCGAACCGACATCCTTATGCTTAGCAACACAACACCATAGCCGGTGATACTGATATTATTACGAGGCGCACCAAACCGAGGCCGTCAAACGAACGATCGGCTACGCGAAGAGGAAGAAGAGACTGCCTGCGTCTGCCAGAATCTCACGGTCTTGGTTTGGTGCGCCTTGTAACAATATGTTGAAGATCCCGCGAAAACACTGCGATGCTTTCTGTATAGGCGGCCATCAAAACTACACGAGTGAAGCGACGCCTGAATGCCAAATGACATTGAAAAAAGTCGCATACTGTCTGGCTACGACTCTCTCAGCTTCATTAAAAAACAATCACCGAAAAATCATTGACTGAAACCCCGAAGCACCATAGAGTCTGCGAACTGTTTTCAGCACGATACTATTAAATTTCTCATTACACCTTTCACAACGAAAAAAAAAAAAGACAGCCAGATGATCGGCCGAACACCGGCAGCGCGCTCGACATCTGCGCGTAGCCGTATTCTATGCTTCCACATGAACAACTACTGTTGCTTTTCAGCGCCACTGTGAACGACATAGGCACGAGGGGGAATCTTTTCTAAAGCGAACATTCTTAATAAAACCATTCAGGTTTTTACTTCTGATCCTGCTGTCATGCTGAATAACTCCCTCGAAGAGCATCGCTCATAAAACGTATATCGGCTTCATGTCACCCAATCTATACTGACTGCCGCAATAGAGATGTACCATTTACTGCCTCTGCCATTTGCCAAGTTGTGCAATGAAGCAGCAACATCTTCGGAGCTACGGATGCGCCGTACAGCAAAGCTTTAGCGGCAGCGGTAACATCCCCCGAAAAATATTCCTGCTCCGCTCCTCCCGCCTACCCGCACGCCCACGTATACCAAAGTCTGATGTGGTTAACTTGTTGCCAAGAAAGGTGGGCAGGTACAAAAGAAAGTTGCGGTGCTAAAAATAGGATGATCCTGCAGATGATGGTCAGAACCGGAACTGCACCGAGTCCCCGTGACAGCGCAGCCCGTGGTTGCGAGGATCACACAAGTCGCGTAGTAGCGGTTTTCTCTGCCTGCTAATGTGCCGGGCTTGCTCGGGATCACTATGCCATAAAATGCGTCGTGGATGGTCATCAGATTTATACCAATGTAAGACGTGAAATCGTCACTACTTCAAAACACGCGTTGAATTTGCGTAATCTTCTTTTTTTAATGTCAGAGGTTACACATTACATTAATATATGTCAGGAGAAGCAATTTTATTTGAAATGTCAGAGGTGTGATTCAGTATGGTGCACTTATGCGACCCAGATCGACGCGGTCACGGGAGCATCGATGAGCTACCAAGAGCTGTGGGAGCAGACGACCGCCATGGCGTCGGCGTTTCGGCAACGAGGGCTGACGGCCGGCGCCAAGGTCTGCTTCCACTGCTCAAACCATGTCCTGATGTGGCCGGCCGTCTTAGGAATCACGAGCATCCGCGGAGTACTTGTAATGGCCAAGGCGTCACTCACAGTTCGTAAGTTTCACAACGTGTCCACCATGCTTTCTCCGTAGTAGCCCCGCCAATGAGACTGTCACCGGAAGGACCTGTCGGGGTAGTTACGGCCATGTTTCGCTTGAAAGCTTGATGCGTATGGAACTGGAACGCGAGTGTCTATCGTTATCGGACTGTTCAGTGAATTTGCAACTCATGGAACGCTTTCTAGGAATTCTTAGGTTTAACCGTACCACATTCCTCCTGTCACCAGCATATATATATTAACTAAGCGGTCCCGCCACTCTCATCTCCGTGACAAAACATTCTGCGAAAGAACATAAAATCTTGAGACGACATTATGACGAACCAATAATTATATATACATTTTTTTGAAAGTTTTGTTTCTCGGTTAATAGACCTGCTATGCTCCACAAGGTATTAAACGTCGTTTAAAGTATGTGTAAGTATTTGTCGGCAAGTGATGCAGGCAGACGCTCATGTCTCTATGTGCTGCGTGAAATTTATGCTGCATAGAAATGGTAAGAAACGCTCCTGCTTTCTTTTTTATTCATCCAATAAGCGTTATGACAACACCGACAAAAACATGTCTTTCTTTTTTCTACGATAGCAAAATGTGTTTTCTTTTTATTCGAGCTAGAATATTTGTAATAAATACAGTAACCAGATGGTGGAGACATAAACAACAGCCACTGCCTCCATCGCCTTTCCCTTGCGCAGTTTTTTCTAAATAAGTACACGTAGCGCGGCGAAACATACCTTAAAGATCGTACGTTATAGAGGGAAACCAATGATGCCCAAAGGCGAAGCATAAACCACAGAGATGATGAAACTTTCACCGAATGAGATACTTTGTTGGCTAGAACTAGACGTTTCGCCACTCTACTAAACATAAAAAAAAAAGGGGGGGGGGGGGTAGAGCTCAGGACGCACTGTTAAATATAAAGTAGTAGGAAAGGTATTAAATGCAGAACTTACTACACCCATGTCAGCTTTACTGCGTTTCGCTAACTTTTGCTGCTATAGAAAGAATGGGAGTCAGTAAACGGTATTTCGATGGAGGCGAAATGTTGAGGCCCGTGTGCTGTGCGATGTCAGTGCACGTTAAAGAACCCCAGGTGGTCTAAATTTCCGGAGCCCTCCACTACGGCGTCTCTCATAATCAGAACTGGTTTTGGGACGTTAAACCCCACAAATCAATCAATCAATCAGTAAACGGTGTCATATTACTACTCAGTGTGCGAGGGTTACTAAATGTTTAACAAATATATTATGAGCGCGAAAACATACACGGAAGACAATAGGAAAGGAGGACACAGGCTCATAATATATTTGTTAATCATGCACCAACTGGGCACTCAAA
Source organism: Hyalomma asiaticum (assembly GCA_013339685.2). Lineage (NCBI taxonomy): Eukaryota > Metazoa > Arthropoda > Arachnida > Ixodida > Ixodidae > Hyalomma > Hyalomma asiaticum. The sequence continues at coordinate 212,284,092 of CM023481.1, forward strand.
ATGTTCTTTTACTAAACGTTACTGCTTTTGGTACGTGACGGTTTAGTGAACATGACTACGGCTGACCGCACACTCTTAAAAAAAAGGTAGTGCTATTTACTAACTTTGAGGTAGTAACTGCAGGTAGTAAACAGCAAGGTAGTAACTTTACTACCATGTCATTTACTACCTGCAGTTACTAGCTATAGGTACGGGTAGTAGCCAAAGGTAGTAGTAACTTTACTACCATGGCAATCTTTTATCGGGGTTATTATGATTCGGTTTATATTTGCTCTTTACTTTGCCATATCAGGTCGACTGTATTGCACAAGATTAAGATCAAATAAAAATGAGCGCTGTAAGGCATTGTCCGGTCACGCTGAGTGGTTCTGACTAATTACATCGTGTTACACCAATTAACGATCGCTAATTACTTCATGTGATTAGCCCTGTGAATACGCTGCACATAGAAATATTTAGGTGAAAGCTTAGAAACAAGTTCGAACCAGAAACGACAGCACACACTACCGCACACAGAAGATCCAAGCTTCTACGCGATATACGTCCTAACGGCAACGTTATAACGCTGTATATGTCCCTACATAAGGACGCTCACGTTGTTCCGGTAAGCAGAAGTGGATTCGGATAAGTAATCAACGTTTTGGATCGAGATTCTTGTATTTTTCTGTTTCCGTATATGTATGCAACCACGCTGCATGGGACTCTTATTCAAATATAATCAAATCAATTATAGTTTGTCTAAATTCCGCGTACGCCTATCACAATTACAGCATAATATACTACTGCCAGTGGAGGTAGTACATTTACTAACCTGTTACGTACGCACGTAGTGACAGTTACTACCCCTGACATTCACTACCTCTAGTATACACCTAAGCTAGTAAAGGACAAAGAAATGTAGTAATCGTGCCAAAACGGTAGTAACCGGTCCCGTTACTAGCTTTTCTACTACCTTTTTTTTAAGAGTGCAGTATATTACGCTGTAACTGTGACAGCCTTATGGGAAATTTAGAGTAACTATAATTTTCTTGATCAATTTGGAATAACAGTTTTGTCCTACGTTGTGGAGCATGTTTTGGCAAGCAGTGAGGTGCAAGAATCTGGGTCCAAAACATTGACAATTTGTCTGAATTCGTGGCTGCTCACAGGTACAATGTGTGTTACTCAAATATGGGGCATAAATAGCCCTAAAGTTTCTGTAAAGGTATGCGTCGCTTCTCGGTTACGTTTCGTACATACACCTGGACGTAGTAGACGTAGCCGTGGACGACAGAAAGATGGGGGGACGAAATTAGGAAATTTGCAGGCATCAAATTGAATTACCTCGCCCCATACAGGCAAGGATGGAGAGGATTGGGAGTGGCCTTCGTCCTTCAGTGGACATAAGATAGGCTGATGATGATGAAACATGTCATTGTGCTGCGCGTTTGTCCGGTTAATTATGAAGTTTCTATCAAAGACGATAGCCTTTCTTGGGATACTTCCAAGCAGAAATTTTGGTGTGTGTGTGTGTGTGTGTGTGTGTGTGTGTGTGTGTGTGTGTGTGTGTGTGTGTGTGTGTGTGTGTGTGTGTGTGTGTGTGTGTGTCCTGCTTTTCGATTCAGTAGAATGGCGAAAGGTTAACCCCTTCCTAAACGACCACCCATCTTGAACTGGTAGTTGCTTTCATACTTGTGAACACAGTCGACCAAAAAGCAAATATTACGCATATCTGAGGCGCAACATCAATACGTAAGTATTAGATGGTGTATTCCTTTAGTAGAAAATACATAGGTGCGTAATTATAAAGACCCTAGTGCTTGTTAGGATGCGCAAAAGCGGACGTTTCATGGACCTTTCCTACGCTTCGGTAAAACGACACGGTGCTACCAGTAGCTCTGCGTACTACGCAAGCTTCTTGCGTTTCCCGATATCATGACCAGATGGCGTCCATATCTCACGCAGCGCTGCCTCCATTTTATCAATGCCAGCCACATGCGGCCGATTCAACATAGACGGGGCGCTGTCTGAGGCAAGGCAGAACATAAATGGCCGTTTGATGATATAGAACACACTCTGCAAGACATGCCCAGACAACGCAGGGAAAAGACCGACGAGCAGATTGCAGCGGAGAAGCGCCGGCGTGCCGATGCCCGTCGTCTCAAGCGTGCCCAGGAAACGCCCGAAGCTCGTGCCGAACCGCAGATGAACCGGGACTCATGTAGTACGGCCGGTAGAAGACTATTGTCTTTCGACGACATTTGCAGCGAAGCACGGAGATACGCGGCCAATTTTTTATCAGTGTAATTACTGAATTGCGTATTATTTGAAGATTATTAATTGGTTGTGTAGGCAAGTGTCATAGATTCTCTTATATTTGATATTATGCCTTTGTAATAGTATCGACTTGCTACTAGAATGTAAACGCCCCGTATAAACCGAATCGCTGTCAACCAAGGTAGTAACTCTCATGGTAGTAAAGCTGTCACTACGCGGCTACTGCCTGTAATTACTATATAGGTAGTGAATATTGCGACAAGAATTTATTATCTCAAAGTTGGTAACACAACCTTTCTTTTTTTCAAATAACTGCATGGACATTTGAGATAAAATGTTATAACGGTCTATGCGAATGGAAATGCTATCCCCTGGGAAATCGCATACTTTCAGGTTCGAGAAGTGCAGGACTTGGACAGGACAGTCAAGTGGACGGAAAATTAAGTCTTGCTCGCAATTTAGCTGTCCTGTCTAAGCTTTTACACTTCTGAAAACTTAGGGGTGAAATTGTATTACTGTTCTTTCAAAATTTCTGCGTCTGAGATTTTCCCATAATGGTATGTTTTATATATTCCGTGAATTGTTATATATATATATATATATATATATATATATATATATATATATATATATAGTGTGTGTGTGTGTGTGTGTGTGTGTGTGTGTTGTTATATATTCCGCTGAATTATAAAAAAATACCACAATGGTACTTCTTTATAATTCCGCGAAACTTCTCAATTCTTCATGCTCCTCCGCTAGCAACCACTATCGATTCCTCATTGATACTCGCTATCGTTAGCGACGGGCACTATGCTCAACGTCCAGCACACGGTCATTGTATAGTTCAACACGTTGTTCTCTTTTCTTGCCGTTAATGATTTTTTAGATGCTCGCTTGTAGCCTTTGTGGCGTTTATAGTTTCCTTTTTATTGAGAGGTAATGACAAAAGGCATTGAGAGCCCCAGTTATTTGTTTGTAAAAACTACATGGTTGAACAAGCAAAGAAGTGAACAAAAGCATTAAGAGAATAACGGTTCTCTTCGTCAACTCTAAATTTATACATTTCGGTTAAAACATCTGACATAGTCCTTATTCACAAAAAAACGCTTTACGCTGGAATTGTTCCTAAAAGAAATTGTGAGGCAGTCGTGATGTAGCTCTTCCGAATAGTTCTTCCCTATTGAAAGCATTATCGATTCGGCCTGGGAAACTTTTTTCAATTCAGCAGCAGGTGATTTTCCTCATAGTTTTCTTAGTTTCATTGTATCTTGGCTTCGTAAGTAGAATTGACTACAGTTTGACCAGCTTTCAGTCATTGGCGGTTCGGACAAAACTCGGCTGGTTATTTGTCGACAGTACGTGGCAGCGACGCCATCTCACGTTGTCAGACTTCTCTCATTTGTAATTTTAATTTATTCGTAGGAACAGGAGAACTTCGCCTGTCTCTCAAAGCAGTCATTTTTGAATTTCTGGTTGGAAGTGCACCAGAAACTCGGACAAGGAAAGGAGACCGGACAGCACTCACTCAAATAGCAGGCCCCGCAGTGCCCTCGAAACGTAGCTTCTTGCTGCGTTCATCCCAGCCCGTGCTCTGAAAAGTACTCTATGCATTAATAGTGTTAGTCGTATTCTCTTCGTCTCCTATCATGTCTTATTTTGCTCCACTTGTATTCAGCACAACTAATTTTACAAACTGAAAAGACCAAAAATACGAATCGGTGAGTGACAGACAGTGCAGCGCCATTGGTGCCATGCAGCACCGTCTTTCGTTTCTTTGCCGCGTACGATACCACTGCTCTATGCAGATGAGGTGCAGGCTAGGTAATCTGTATTGATCCGGCTTTTCTTCTTTCTGCTTCGCGAAATGCTGCTTGTGCGCGTGGGTACTACCGCAACGTCTGTTAGAGTTGTTTTTTTTTTATACTTCTCCCACAATATCGCGAGTCTAACCATATCTGCGTCCTCCTGTTTTCACAAATTATAAATGTAAAGAAAGTATAAAAGTGTAAAAAGTAAATGTACGAAGGTTATCCTTATGACCTACTACTATCTTTATGACCTTCGGAAGTAGAGCCTTTGCATCGTAATAAAGCTGTTACATTTCGGTTTCCTTATTTGCTCTTTGATATAGCTCCATATCCGGCTTCTCTGCCTCGGGGTTATCCAGCATTTTGTTTCCGAACCTATGACTGTACTTTCGACACCTTTTTATTTGCAACTCACGAAACCATTAGCGTAGATAAACGAAATTAGCCGGGCAGTCAGAGAGGGCGAATGTAAGAGCACGCTTCCGGCAAGTTCATTTAATTTCCATTTCCATGTGCTATGAGCGATGAATATTCAGAATAAACTGCTGAGAGGCAAACAAGATATATAAGTAAACAGGAAATGTTACGTATGTCGTCTACTTGTGCCGGTATTTTGTCCATAAAGAATGCTTACATCGCGCCGAAATAGGTCTATTCATTTTAGCTTCATTGTTTTCTCTTTTCTTCTTTTCTGCAAAAGAGATTTTGCCAAATGTCTCCCGAACACTTCCTTAATACGGACGACAAAGGAAATTACCGCATAGCCTGGTATTAAGGGAACTGGGCTCGAATTCTCAAGGCTTCTCGTTCGTAAGTGCTTTTTGCCATTGGCCAGTGCAGTGCTATTGCTGTGTCCAGCACCAGAATTGGTTGAAATTTCGCTTACGAACGACTCTGACGTAACATGTTCTTGTGAACGCAGGCAAGGCACTATATACGTCTGCCCTCTTCAGGCCAGACGGACAGCCGTGTCTAACCCGTTGGCCGCGTTCACTACCAGTGTATAATATTATGGGACATTGGTACGCGTTGTGTCACCTTAGGCAGTAACGTTAGGGTGTTGTCTCGGAAGCTTCCTTGTGATTGGTTCTAGATATCGAGTGACGAAGGCCTAGCCTATGGTCACACATGCGGCCGCACAGAGACAGCTCGCGATGTCCCTTCAGCGTAACAGTAGCGCCGCAGCGGCAAAAAACAGTGAAATGCGCAACGGTGACAGATGGACCTACCATTCCATTGCCGTAAAATGAGCATCTTTCGAGAACTGCGACTTCTTTACACAGCTGTGTAAAGAATTTTTGTGCCTTCAAAATGCTATACCGTCGGAGGCGGAATGGGTGAAGCCTCAAACGTGACTTTCGTCACCACAACCTCACACGAGTTCGAAAACTTGTGTTCTGGCCGAAGCATTCTCTCCAGCCTGACGTTTCGCTTCAATGGCAACACTCGTAAAATCATGTCTCCATCTATATGCGACCCCTTGTGCCGTTTGAACGAAATTTCTGCAGATTACACTAAGATCACACTTCGTGTGTGTTTCACCTGTTGCTATCTTGTTCACTTTTTTATACGTACACATTTTTATGCTTCTCTGGTGCCATGCGCGGGCGGAAACTGGACCGTGCTGATCCTTTTCGTCAAGCTGGGTAACAACGAGTACCGGGGAGCTCACTTGTCCATTGCAAGACATTTCGTGCTCGCATTTCTTGTTTTCGGAGATTAGTGACTACGTACAAGTTAGATGGAGTGCATTTTATGGCTACAGCCAGAAATAAACGAATGTGGCATCGGACAGATACGACGGGAGCACTCCGCATGTAAAAGGGACTCCGGATTAAAAAAGATCGTCTCTAACTTGCTGCCAAATGAAGTTTATTGTTTATATTTTTTCCGTTTCATCCTTGTCGATATGCGATAGCCTGGACCGTCAATCAAGTCGCTGGCTTTGCTCTCAGCGAAATGTAAAGATGAAACGGTGGCGCCATTTGCTTCCATAAAAATGTGCGTTATTGTTGCGACGTCGTCAAGGAGAGGCATAAGAATGCGCGTGCACTACGGACAACGAGGAACAAATAGTATGGTGTGAACAGTTAGCGAAGTACTGGGTTATAAGGATAACCCTGACTTATTATTCAGGGAGCCGAGCTTTCTTTTCTCTCTATTTGAATAAAATACAGACATATGCATATAGCACAAGCGGCAGGCCACTTTGGGAGGCCTTTTAAAGAAGGCATCAGCTCGTGTTAATTGCATTGATGCAGCCATCCTATTCTAATCTGTGCAAAATGCGGACAATCGTTTATGCGAAAACCACTGGACAAACATGACCTATATTTTTTAAATGTTTGCATTTGATAATGACGTAGGGAGCCTACATGACCGCTTGTCGGTTCGCTTACTTGCCGAAGGAGAGATGTAAACTTCGGAACTGTAAACTTGTAAGCTTCGAAAGATCTTTTTTAATATATTGAACTATCTTTATTGAAAGAGTAGACGGCCTAAACATTCGATTCCTAAATTCGCTACGTTCTCGCTTTTTTTTTTTTAACGTACTGCTTAGCATCGTCCAGTTTAACGCAGTGCATGCCGCTAAAAGGGGTTGTTTCAGTTAACATTTACCAAGAAACGAGGGACCACAATCTAAATCCTCCTCATCAAGGGTCAATACCTGAGACATTAATTACCTTGCCACACCACGCTCCCGATGTCTCGCCGCATACTATACATCGACGAGTAAGAAACGATGAAATATTGGACGTGGTGCTTTTTTCTTTTTAATTAAAGGCGACCGAGGGCGAGAGTATACAGAAAGCAGATGTCCTTGACGATGCGAGTGCAGGCGACTATCCACTCCACTCGCGTCCCGCGCGTGTCTCTGGTCTATTGACGCTAAGCAGTGTCCCTGATTGAGAAAGCGAGAAGCCGCGTCAACTCTTCTTTCCGAGAGAGCTCGATTTATCGACCGCATATCGGCGATATTGTTACGCCCCCACCTCCCCTTCGTGCACGGGCCACCCTCGGGTCCCCGAAACGAGCCCGCGTGGACGACACGCGCCCAGATAAGGGGAACACGCACGGCCCGTAGCGGGAGCGAGGGAAGAAAAAGAAAATACTTTTCGATGCGAGCGGCCGACGCCGAAAACGCGCTTCACCGCTGACCGGCCGCGAGGGATGTACGCTCCGCGCCGTGGTTTATGCTAATGGTCCGCACCGGCTTGGTCTATATCTCAGCCGCGGTTTGCAGCCGAACCGCCGCCTAGGGCCACTTGTCCAGGCTAATGGCGAGCGCCGCTTTCAGGGGAAAAAGGAGAGAGGGAGGCCGTGATAAGCGTCGATCGTTTCGTGTTTGACTTCGCCCCTCCTCCGTCTCCTCCCTGTCAACTTTTCGTTTTGCAAGAACACGCTAGAGACCCGCCGTACACGTACCATATGGCTGCGCTTGCGCTCGCCGAAAAACAGCAAAACAAGAAAAGCGAGTAATGTAAAAGAACAACGACGGGCACGTTGGGGGCCGCTTTCTGGAAGCGGGCTATGCATCTCTGACGGGAAAGTTTCGCCCTTTGCCGGGCTCCTCGGTTTCGGGCGACCCAAAACGCTCGGGAGAGGAATGATTATGCCTTTTCAGTGCTAAAGGGTAGAGATTGTAGCTTACTTCCAATGATTTTTTCGAATGAAATTATTAGAAGTATATATATATATATACATATATATATATATATATATATATATATATATATATATATATATATATATATATATATATATATATATATATATATATATATATTAGTCGCAGCGGTATCGCAAGACCATCTATTATGACCGAGGTACGTCAATGAGGCAGTTTGAAATAAGGAGTTCCTTGAAATGGGCCGTTTTAGCATTGTGCTAGCAGATATAATCATGCCTTCGTTATACGCTGAAAAAGTTCAGTTAATGGTATGAAAGGACTATTATGCTAAGACTGTTACTATTATAAGACTGTTATTAACCTTACAAATACCAAAGGACTTTGAGTACCCTTTTATCTTTTGGGGCGATATGTAAAAAAAAAAAAAGTTCAGCAGATCCCACGCATTGTGAGGATCGGTGCCATGCGAAGCAGTCAGCATGGAATTTGCCCATGCGAGCTGTTACGAGTGTTCAACGTCTTTACGCGAGTTGAGTGATTGTGTGCGTAAAGTGTACTTACCAGGCACGTCGACAGCACTGTTGTGCACTGTAGTGGACTGTGGTGCGCCGTGGTGTCTGTGCACGTTAGTGCGCGGTCGTCTTTTAGTCGAAGAGAAATGCACGCTGTATATCGTAACCGTCGTTTGTTGCAGTATTCCTGCGGAGGAAAGCAACGCTGGACAGAAGCACGCTTAGCGAGAGTAGTATACATGTGCATAGCCTCTTACACTGCTACAACAGCAGTTAACACAATCCGCATCAACCGATGTTAGACAAACTCACAACTGATGATGCAATCAGTTTATTTACCGTATGCACCATCACGTGGGAAGAGCTCCAGTGTATGAGTGGTAGCGTGTTTACTTGGCACATCGCTGGCCCGGGTTTGATTCCTACCTTCGGTCACTGCAGCATATTTGTCTGCCTGTCTGCTGGTTTCGTGTACATTTCAGTCGCAAGCTACAACAAACGGTGTCTCTGTCTCTTCATCGACCGGAGTGTGTTTTGATACATTTTTAGGGTCCATTTATTCTTGGCGCTTGATTGACATAGGCTGTAATGCTAACATGCAGTCACTCGTGGCGCTTACCCGTATTCCCCGGGCCTAGCGCTACAGGTTCGAACCACATGGGATCGTGTATTGTCGTTAACGGTTACGTGTGTCAGATGTATATCACGTTAGCGATATCAGATTAATCACCCGTGTTTGTCATACGTTCACGCCCTATCTATCGTGCCAGCTTTGTTTTATATTAAGTGAACGAGACGCCCAGCGGAGCAGCGAGACGTAGATAGATGGATACGTTCGAGTTTGCTGAAGTTGGCAAAGAAATGCTTCGCATTTAAAATTGAGAGCATCACACATGCAACAAATGAATGACCTTGCGCCCCATACTTTAAATGAGTTGGGATGATTGATTTCTGGGGTTTTACGTTCCAAAACTACGACATGATTATGAGAGACGCCGTATAGTGATGGCTCCGAAAATTTCAAATGAATTGTGCCAGATGTGTTTGCAGGGTGTCCACGTTCAGCTATAGCTTTCAGAGTGACACAAATTTAAGTCTACCCATTCTCAAGGCGCGCGATGACATACATGAGCGGTGCAGTTACTCACGTGTCTTGATGCATAAAACCGCGCTTGTTTTCTGGAACGACATTGTAACTTTACCACCTGGTTTGATGTCACACATCTCGAAATCCGAGCCAACCTCACATTTTATACCTATTTAAACTTTACATACTCACAGGTTGCAATTCGTAAATTGCAATATGAGCCACAATGCAATTGTGGCGTTGTTTAATTAATATGTCTTATTAACTACTAACTAGCATCATTTTAATATTTATTGACGTCTGCGGTACGCGGCAGTTTAGAGCTGTTATCTGAGCCACCCGCCATACTTTTCTCCAGCAGATGGATCACTCTCTGTTCCCTTTTTTTTTTTTTCATACATTCAATAATTTCCTTTATATGTGAAGCATTTCTTGGTGAACTTGAGCAAATTTGGCCCTATCTATATAGCCACCTACGTCTCGGCGCTGTCCTGGCCGCTTCGTTCCCTTGGCACATACCAAGATTGGACGAATATCAGTGATCGATCTAGACGTCACTAAAATTACATGCTCGTCACGTAATTCGCGATTAATGATCGTACAATCGCGTGTAGCTGCTCGGTTGGGGTTCAGCAGGTATGCGCCACAGGTGATTGACTGTTAGCATTGCAGCTTACGTTAACCAAAGACAAGCCAAAACAGACTTCCGAAATTTCGTGACAGCTCGTTTAGCGCGCATAGGTTAAACAAAAGAAAGACAGAACGTTTGTTGTAGTTAACGATTGTAATTTAGGCATAGTAAACGGACAGACATAGACAAGGTTCAACCTACCACGCTTTAATTGGGCAGGAATCGAACCCGGGACACTGAGGTGTCAAGCAAGCACGCTATACTGCTGGGCCCGAGCCGCTCTTAGAATGCTTTAGATGTTGTAAATATACCTCTCGCATCAGCAGTTGTAGCGATGTTTCTTGTGCTCTGTTCGCACACAGACATTGATCCCGTGTGGGAGCCGAAACGTCAGTCAAATTTATTTTCCTTGGTCAGCGTCCATCTGTGTTTTTACCAATTCACCCTACTCGTAACACTTGGCTGAACGCCAAACAATGCGGTATAATCAAATTCCTCGCTGAATACTTCTCATGGCATCGGTTACCACAATGCGTGGGATCCGCCGAATTTTAGGCGGGGCTATCACGGATTGATAAGTCTTAATAAAGCTGTAGTTTGCACAAATAAAGTAAACCTCGTTTGGAGCTGACAATTGTCCAGGAATGGGTTTTATGGGCTGCTTGTCTTACTCACTATCATGTAGCGCTAGATATTTGTAATACCTGGAACGGCTTCATTTGCTGCAGACGTTTTTCCTACTAATATTGGTTGTGTTAGACAGAAAAGCAAGGATAGTAATAGCTGCAGTGGTAATATAGTTATGTGCCTGACGAACTTCTCTGTTACATGAGTGTAAAATATATACAGTGAAGTTCAAGGCAGTTATGATTCTTTAAAATAACGTTTTATTCTATGAACCTGCGCTGCCGTGCGGCTAAACTTGCAATGACTCTATTCGTGGACGACGTCGGACAAAATTAGAAGCAATGAACACATGCATATAGATTTTTTGATGCGGATGATGAATTTTTATCAGGAAGCAAATACGAACTTTGAGGGCGACAGAGCGCATCGTCGAAACATTTGTCACAGCATAGAATAAACTGTCCCGAAGAAAGGCATAAAGCAAATGGCCGAAAGTTTGTCACAGCATAGGATATGAAATCAAAGGAAACACTCCTCAGTAAGCACTACCACCAGTGCGTCTCAGCGATCTTTCTGTACAGTGGGCACATGATTATTCAGCAAGGGTTAATAAATGAATACTGATACAAAAGCAAACGAGGACGGCACTTAGGAAGTAGCCGTAGAGGTAAACGTCCTGAAGATATCCTGAACCCGTTGTACCCAACTCCCCAGCTAGCACACAAAGGATTTAAGACGTCTTCGAAACGGATATCCGAGACGTTAAAGACGTCGCAGAAACGGCACGCGTAAGAAGCTTTAGTCTAGGAGACGTCGTATATCTCGTCTAATGTCCGTCTTGTCGCATATAAACGAGACGTTTCCTGAACGTCTTCAAAACGTCATCAAAAAGCTTGTCTTTTCGATGGCTTGGAGGATCCTCCAATAATCCTATTTACCGGGATTTCTGAATCCGTTCAAAGACTTACCAAAGACGTCATCAAAAAGCTGTTCCTGAAACGTTAGCCTCAATGTGAAAAAGAAGCAAGAATCGTGCTCGGGAACGGGGCGCGCCCACCAAAATTTTGCAGACAGAATGTAAGCTAACGCCTTAGGGGTACAAATAACCACAAGACATTTTTCGCACCCCTAAGGTATTAACTCTGTGGTTCTGAAGGTGTCAACGGGATCATAATTTTGGGGGGCACCCCCCATCCGCGGACGCCGTCCCTGCCTTTGTGGTAGTAGCTGCGACCTACTATGTTACCAGCTGCACCATAATCTTTTCGGTGCTGCAGAGTGGGGGGTAGTGCCAGCCGAATACTTTCGTAGTTACGTCCTAGGAAGGAGCCCTGGCATCGCACTTGCCTGAAACTTTTTTTTCTCGTGGTTAAAGGCATCAGCACTGAGTGCAACAGAGCAAAAATAGTGCAGTAAGGTAGGTACACAGTCCTCAACAAAGGCTTCATCAGTCAGCATTTAAGTCAAAACTGGTTGTCATGAACACAAAAATCAATCTAGCGTGTAATTTGTAGAGTATGAAGCAAATCTACCAAAAATAGTAATGATATATCTTTCTACAGTGAAGGATAGACAGTTTCTTGGCAAGCGGCCTAACAAGGAGGCCTCTGTGCCAATGATCACGAAGTCGAAACACTGTTACATCAACATTTTATTGAGAAAGTAACTTGTGTAAGTGTAAAAAAGAAAGAAGAAAATGAGAAATGCGAGAAAAATAAAACCAGAAATATTCAAAAGGAACTGCAGAAGAAATACTTTAAATATATTTGGAACGGCTAGAGGCTTACAGAAAGAGCACTAGTAGTCACACAATAATCAACAGCCAAAGGACTATACGCTTTTCATCATGAGAGCAGCGCATCCGGTAATATGAGCACAGACAGAACAATGGATGACTGTGTGATAGCCGCATTCAATCATGTTATGCAGTATCTTCACCGCATAAAATCAAGGAATATAAAGAAAAGAACTCAAATATGACTCAGATATGGAAGTGAAAATTTGCCTAGGACATCAGCTGATGTAATGAGGCAAACTTTAAAAGGCAACCAAAAATATCAATGACTTCAAATATCAATGAATATTAACGAAAGTGACCTTCAAAGAAAGTAGCGCATGAAATATTAACAAAATCGGTATAATGAGCAACGTCGCAATGCAGTGCACAGTCTGTCACAGCGAACAACGTTACATCGAAGCAACCTGTTTCATAATGAAGCTACATACGTGCTTGAAGTCGAATACACTGGAGACAGTGTTGAGGCGACGAAAAAGAAGAAGCAATATTCCCGCTTACATATACAAAATGCAGATGTGGCTCTGTATAAAGCACTGTATTACGCACATCTATGTAAATCTGACTTGAACGGCGATCAGACTGGCAAGCACCAGTTGGAAGCCAAAAAAGAAAAAAAAAAGATTTTGGCACAACACATGAAGCTACCCCAAAAAGGAGTTCAAATAACCATCAGGTCTACATGTGCAGGAACAAGCTGAGTCTCCGAAATTTGCCCCGTTTCACATTAAAAAAAAAACACTGTTACCTTATACCTAATCATCAAACCAAACATTTCGAACAGCCAACTCCTTTGAGAATGCAACCTCTACCAAACGCGCAACTAGTTCACGTTCACACTCATCAAAAACTAGTTGTAGTGTCCAGGCTTAGGGCACCTGGTGAATACGATGCTACTGGCATCATCTGACACGCTGAAACCGCCGTCGCGGAAATGCTTTCAATGTAGAACCGCGGTGGGGCCGTGGTAGAACGCAGTTGGTGCACTATTAGGTTATCCATACAACCGCCGATTAAACCGCATGTATTCCTGCAAAGGAAAAAAAATGGGGCCGTTATTTTCTATAAAGCTGTTCTACAGCTGTGCTTTGAGGAACGAAATTTGAAATGCACCTCTGTCATAGACTGCGCCCTTTAAAGGAAGTGCTCATAATATCCTGCAACTTGCAATAGATAAACACTCAAGATGAATTTTCATCGAGTGCCTGGTTCTTCTGAACTGCTCCCTGCACTATATAAATTTAACGAACCAACAAACTATGAAGCCTAGGAAAGCATAGGAGAAGTTATTGAGGTTCTTAATTGTAGTATTATGCTTGTGGAGTAAGTAGAAAGGAATTTAAGTGGACGAAAAGACAAACCTGCCTTCTGTGGGAACCGAACCCACGACCTTCAGATAAGGCGTCCGATGCTCTACCGCTGAGCTACGAAGGCGGTCGTCCCCCCAGTCCCTTTTATCGGGTATATCTGCACATAAAATCTAACACTCCCAGGAATGCATGTACATATATCTAAGTACATATATACGAAGGTCAGCGAGCTCCGCCGAAGCTTGGACTCTCGTGCTAGGTGCCCAGCGATGAAAAGGAAGAGAAGAAAGAAGTCCGGATACAACAGCCGGCCTGCGGCAAAAGCTCCGTGTCTATGTCTCTCTCATTTACAATATACAGTGGTGTTCGGGCCGTCTCCGCAGGAAACTTGATGCATCTTCTGATGCTACCACCGCCGAATAGTATGTGACTCGTGAACGTTAAACTGCGCATTACTGATTCGTAGTTTATTTTGGACGCATTCCTATACACAGCATGTAGAAATCGAGCGACACGTATGCTTCACACTTAGAGGGTGCGAATATCCTTCGAGGCGTGCTTACGTGCTCACTGCGCACTCGGGATGAAAGGGTCCCTGCAACACTTTTTGAACACACTGAGAAAACGGTGGCAATCAGTCGTTGAGGCTTCTGTGAACGTGTGAGCCAAATGTTACTGTGCTGCAAGCAGCAGTGGATTTGCAGTTTCATTTTAAATACATCATGCAATCGCCTGCTATTGTTCCAACAAGTGACGTCACTAGCAGCACCGACCCACGAGTTGCCTGCTCTTCTTTCAACAAGTAACGTCACTGGCGCCAACGACTAGGCCCCTTCGCTCACCTCGGTCTTTTTAAAGACAGGTACTCAGATTGCCTATATTTTTTTTAATGCAAAATGAACAAATATATAATTGCAGACTACCTTTCCGTGACCGTAAGTTCAGCCAGTGATATATCTGCCTCGAGCAAAGTAGTCGGCGGCCTAGTGACATTTGTTGGAACGAAGAGCAGGTGAATTACAGCTGTGTTTGAAACCAAATAAAAAATTCCCTGGTGCACGCAGCTCAATAATATTTGGCTCACACGTTCACACTAACATCCACGACTGTTAGGCATCATTTGCTATCGGGATTCCAAATGTTGCAGGGCTCCTTTAGTAAATGGGACCTTCAAGGTCGCGCGATCGACGGGCACAGTGACTGCGCACCACAGCAGTGCATAACATCAACAAATTTTCGCTGTGTCTTCGATTTCGCCTGCACAAGCTGCCTTCCATGGCCAGGTAATAGTGAAGTTAGTACAATGCAACGAAATATGGCTCATTTGGGGTAGCGAGTATGTCGCGGGGTATGAGGATAATGTCAAACGTTCCGCAGAAAACTGTTGAATGGCACCGTGGCTTTGATTTGACGATATAGGTATAGGCATGCACCGCTAGATCCCGGCACCGGACAAGCTGGCGGCGCCCGCAATATATAATAAAAATAAACAAAATACGTCCAAACGTTCATGTATAGGTCGTCGTAACACGCCGCTCACCCATAGCCCGACGTACTAATTTAGTTCGTTGTTCGTCCCCTTATCATCTCTGTCCTGCGCTATCAGCCCAGCAACCTGGTTCAAGTCTTCACTCCCCAGTCCGTACCACGTGAAACACTGGACAGCTTATGGCATACCATAAATCTACAGTGCACAACAGCGTCCCTGTAACAATACTATGGAACCAGATAACAGGACGTGTAATTGTTTTGGTATTTGCGGTCTGCAAGAATGACGAACCCCAAAATCCAGAAAACCGCAACAGCGTGGACAATGAGAAATAATAATAACAAACATTCGCAAACAAGTCACATGCCTCTGACAAAGTTTAAATGTGACCGAGAACGAGCACAACGACACTCATGCTGATATGAATGCTGAGCTGCGAAAAGTCATTCCGCCACCATAAGACGTCATGATTGCCTGCGGCAGTTCTGCTGACATGCCACAACAAACAGTGCGCGATTTTCACATCCACATCACATGCACGTAAATTTCACAGCCCTGAACTGAAATCTCACGACTGCAATGCCACACTGAAAGAACGCGCGGCAACGGTTGCCCTACAACATGCGATATCACATGCATGTATTTGTCTGTGTAAGACACGAGTAAATTACTACTATTCCACATAGTTGTACAGGCGCTGCACTCACTACCCGTAATGACCAAATGACAGGATGGTGGGAACGAAGCCAATGCACTCCTACTCACTGATAGGGCTAAACACGTGCATAGACCTAAGAAAGTTTCAGAATGCATTCATACACAGTGATATGAATGATAAAACCACAGTTGCGTTGCTTTGTGTTTAATGCGTCAAGTATCTTAGAGCTTACATAGCATTAATGCTCCTTGTATCTGCCACAGATAGATTTGCCCTATCCGCGAAACACATGAGTGATCTCACAGGCATCATGCTAAGCCATTCAAATGTGGCACTTACATTTATTTTCGGCGAGACGTAGTTATTGGTGTTGCGGGATCCAGTCACAGAAGCGCCGGGATTGAACCAGGGTTAACGCAAGAAGGAAAGTAGAAAGAACATAATGCCACCACACAAACACACGCAGCAGTTGCAGCACGGTAACGGAATTTTCTCCAGAAACTAAGGAAGAGCCAGCCGCCAACAACTTGACTACACTGACTCCACCGCCAACCACGCAAACGAGCTTCGCTGCCTTCGCTTCGCGTCTCCGCGTGTCTGCGCCAGCCTGTGCTCTCTCGCCTCATCTCCCCGGCGACCGGCGAGATGAGGCGAGAGAGCGCCTCCCTCCCGGGCGCCTTCCTCCCGGGCCCATGGCAGCTGGTGACATCTCGGCGCAATGCGTTGTGCCGACGCCCGCCAACGCTTTGAGCCATGCCCTGCGTTTTTATCCCCGGGGGGGGGGGGGGAGGGGGGGGGAAAGGGAGGGGGCGGTATTCTTCCACGTCTACTTTCCGTCTCGCGTAGGACGTTTCGAAGACGGATTCATTGACCCTTTGATGTCGCTCCCGCTTAGTTCGCGTGGCTGACGTCTTTGAGACGTCAGCCACGCGAACTAAGACGTTAATCCCGCAATAAGACGTCTTTTTGGACTTGTGTGCTAGCTGGGTCGAACTACACTTATGATGTCGCAGTGAACATTTTCACTTTCTTAGGCATTATCGCCCTTCATTAATAAAGATGTGGGCACTGGACGATTAAAATGATATTGAAATTGTGAATATAACAGCGCAAGAGCTTCGTGACATGGTTGATAAGTAACATATAACGTATGCCAGGCCCAACCACACGTGAAACTTTCGCGAGGAGAGAGTCTTTGTGTCAAACTAAGTCACAGTTTAGGGTGCAGAGAATGTAAGTGGGAGTTCGAGAAACTTGATGCATTCCATTGTATACCTGGCGACAACTTTCTGTGGCAGCACAGCGAAGGCTATGGAGCCGAAACGCGCACATTTTTGCTACGCTCCCGCATGTAGTCCACGAACGATAACTTTTGCGCGATACATAGCGCAACATGAAACATGTCACCTAATTTTTTTTCTTTTTACGTTCAAGATTATTTCATTGTAATTTAGAAAGTTTGCCTTGTAATCGAATTTTGTTTTCTTGCTGTTTCTAGTTTTCTGGTTTCTGCTGTCCGTTCCACGTTTTCCTCACCGTCAAAACAACGATGGCGTCGCTCGGTTCAAGCAGGTTCGCGTCGCAGCGCGTCAGCGAGCACGAGCGAGTGTTCGTCGGCTGGTTTGAATTCATCGTAGACAGTGAGGCGAAGGAAGTGGCGTGTTGCAAAATATTATGTTGTATGGATACAATCTCGAGGAAAGGGGTTGTGCTTCGTGCAAGCGATGCCACCAGCGCGAGTTGGTCCCACACAGCGATAACCACTTCGACACCGCAGTGACCAGCCCGTCTTCAGCAAGTCTGGGAACTTGAAAGCGAAAGCAGTGGTGCTATTAGGAACAGTACGTAAAATTAATGGCTCATTTCATTTGTTTGACTGGATATACATGGTTGGTATTTTCGGTTGTTTATTGCCGCTGATATGATCATTCAGAATTAATGTGCACCTCGCTCGCAAAACCGAAATCAAAACCTGGCGTGATCGGACTACTTGGCGTATTAACACATGTGCAGAAGCTCCGCCCACGTAGCCTTGGCTGTGCTGCCACAGAAAGTTGTCGCCGGGTGTAGAAGCGTCATGTGGAGAGCAAATGACTGAAGTTAATGTGCAGCATCTGTTCTAAGAAGTGACATAAGCACCTTCAGATATTGCTGATGAGCCACGCGTGCAGTTCATTCCTCTGTCGCTACAAGTACGCAGTTACTCAAAATCCATTAAAATACAATGTCATTGAAGCGCTTATTGGGAAGCAGTAGCCTCAACACAGAAAATATAATGCCTACCAAATCCATATTCGAAGTGGTTATCAACTTCAGATGGCTAACATGCATCGAAAAACATTCCTATGAGTTCCATTTGTTCACCCGTTTGTGTTTCTTGCTAGAAAGCGAACAATGTCATTTCAGCAGCAACACTGCCTGTTGTCGCGTAACCGATAAGTTCGTCTGACAGGGTGATATTACAGTGTGGACATTAGTTCTAGCTGACGGGATTGCTAAAGGCTATCGGCTATGTGCTGAAATCGTTATTTAAATAAAATTATATTTAGATGTTTTTCGAACGAAAACTAGGACTTCATTTTAATCCACGCCGTACATGGGGGGATTCAGGATTATTTTGCCAGAGTTATTTAACGCGAACACAATGTACGCTATGAGAGCCTTTTGAATTTCGGCCACACATTATGATTAGCATTTTTACAACAGAAAGATTAGTTATAATTATTTTCATCCTAGTTCGTAAAATTGCTTTAATGGATGGACACTGCAACATTCTTTGAATTCACAGGTAGAAAACGGAGACGATTAGTCGCGGGGGTTCCTGTGAACGTGTGAGCCAAATATTATTGAACTGCGCGCATTAGAGGATTCACAGTACAATGTTGGTTTCAAATAAAGCTGAAAATCACGTGCTCTTCATTCGACAAATTGCGTTACCAGGAGCACCGACTAAGTCGCTTGGGACAAAACTAGCATTGACTCATTTCGCGGAAACATGCTCAGTAATGCTTTATTTGTTCGGTTTGAGGTCAACTAATAATGGAAATGTATGTGTGTACATTGCAAAACACAGAAAAGACGATTTCCAGCTGTACTTGAAACCAAATTGGAAATACATATAGTGAGTGGAATGCAATGATTTTGGCTCACATTTGAGCCTCGACACCGTTGGCACCGTTGACACAGTTTACACCGTTTACACCGCTTACACATTGACACCGTTTTTTGGCTATGTTCAGGAAGTGTTGCAGAGCCCCTAAGGGTGGGCCATCGCAAACCATTCAATGCGTGCGTTCCTTCGTTTTCATGATGAAAATTAAACCCGAAATTCAGTGGTAAATAAACAAAATGTGATAAGCATGTTGCCTTTTGCGGCTTGTGATCACCAAGCAAAGCGACGCAAATTTACATTAGCAAGCACAGTGTGTTCCAAATTTTACGATGTTGCGCCACAGAAGCATTCTGTGTACCCCCATGCGTACTAGCTTGCAGGCATGGTATGCCTTGAAGTCCCAGGACGAAAAGCAGCGGCTGTCTCAATACTTCGTCAGTGCGGACTGTTCGGAAGTTATGCACAGGACTCGCCGTAGAAGCATAACATTGCGACCTGTGGCTAAGATCTGACAGCTTACAGAAGAACGGAGTAACCACAATCACTGAGTTATGCATTAGTGAATACCATTGTTAAATACGCTTTCGTAGCACTCGTTCGGTAATAATAATTTCTGGGGTTTTAAGGTCCCGAAACCACGATTTGATTATGAAGCACGCCGTCATGGATGACTACGTGAATTTTGACCACCTGGGGTTCTTTAGTGTGCACTGAGATCGCATCGCACAGTACACGTCTGTGTAATCTGTGTGTGCATTTCTGTTATGCCTGCTAAACTATCATGCAGTTACATATACGTCATTGCAGGAGAGCTCCTTTACCAGCTGGATGACTCGCGACCCATGTTTGTAGTGACCGAGCAGGAGCTTGCACCCAAGATTGAGGAGTGCAAGAAAAGTGTGGCCAGCATTCAGGCAAGTCTTCCTTTAACCTGCACAGCTCACCAGATACAAACAAAGCATCTATTTACTAAGAAAAAAAATATTCCACGCTTGCTTGTGCGTCTGTCAGTAGATATCACAATTCTTACTGGACTCCCATTGATACAACTCGCCAGAAATATGCCGTGCGATAATCCTTGCAGAGATAAAATTCAATGCACTTGACATGTAATATTCGATAAACTGGATTCTCGAGGTTCTCGAGGTACCTCGAAAATATCGTTCGCCATGAAATTTGCAAATATTCTGTGTTATCATGGTTATCGAGGGAAAAGAGTGTTGTTATTCAGAGCTAACAGCCGGCATTACTTGAAGGTGTTAATGTAAAATTTAATATTGTCTAGGGAAGTACGAATAAATTGGGGAGCCTTTCCACTCAATGAAGTTATTTTCATTATTTGGTAATGGTAGTGACGATAACGCTGTAATTACTGCAGTGCACATTTATTGGTTAGAGGCTAGAAACTTAGAAAATTTAAATCTACGCGACGATTGTTCAGCTATTCGGATTAGGGCCTCTCAATGGAAGTGCCCGGCTCATGCGTTTCCATCGAGCGGTCGTGGTCGGATTGGTGTGGCACTCCTAACCGAACTCTTCTAGCACAAGCTTAGTGAACCATATGTCTTCGGTGGTTTATTATTATTATTATTATTATTATTATTATTATTATTATTATTATTATTATTATTATTATTATTATTATTATTGGCGATGTGAAAAATTGTTGCTTGGGTTTTTCCCTCAATCTCTTGATCAGATGACCTCCTTCTATTGAAAATGTAATAACTTCACATAGGAGACACGGAATCGTTCTTTATGATCGTAATGCAGCTAAAATCGAGTGGACCACAATTACATTTTCTCATCGCCAACATTGCTTACAAAACAAGTGCAAGCTGTTGTTAGATTTCCTCGCTTTTAATCCCTTATAAGAACGTAATGACTGCACAGAAGCTGATTAGGTCCGTAGGCAGGATGTTCAGTCACACTCTCCTGTATGCATTTTATTGCGCTGTTTTTCGCAGGGCCTATATCGTAATGATAATCCATGCGAGATGAAAAGTAGCGGAACGCTTAGATTTTGTTTTGTTCTGCGCTGCTTTGAACGTCTATCTTTGCCGAATAATAGGAACCTAGCCCCATGTCCAATTTTAGCCATCAGATGAAATTAATGCCAGTGAATTTCCTACTGACGGTGATGATGCGCTGCAGAGGTACACACAGACGAACGAAACAGATTCCTAGGCGTCCTTTCCTGCCGCCTAAGAAACGTAAATGCGAAAGCGTTATCAGTTGACCTTGGGGTTCAAACGCCCAAGGTCGTGGGCTCTAGCCCCGTACCTTATATACACCAGGGTTCTCCCCAGAAATTTTTGAGCGGTGGACATTTTGCGAATAAGGGCGGGAAGGGAGGGTGGAGTGATCAAAATGGTATGTTACGCGATGAGAAATGAAGGCCCATGCGTTGAATGTCCTATCGTTGATTCCGAGATTCGCACATAGAAAACTGAAGCAAAGGCGTTCGAGCCCTCGCATTGGAGTTGGTGATTTTGCAGAAATAAGGCAACCTGTTAGGGTCCTTTAACAGCGGAGGTGATCAAGATTTTCCTTGCGTCGCAAGGTGTGGGCAAAGACGTGGGCCGATCCCGGGGACAGTGCACACTGTGAGGTGGAGAAAACTTAAGGTGCCGATCGAAGTCGCGGGTTCGATCCCCGCAGCCGCGGCTGCATTTGCATATAGAAAGAGAGAGAACGAAAGGAAGAGAATGAAATAGAGAGACAGCGAAATAAAGCATAACATAGTCACGCACAGTAGTCACGGCCGTGGTGTAGTATAGCAAGGAGGTGAGAAAGGGAAGTGGCGGGAAAGGAGGAGCCGTGAAGGTTGAGCATAGTATAGCCACACGCAAGGGGGTGGGAAAGGGAAGCGAGGGTGAGAAATAGTGATGTTAGGGTGAGGAGAAGGTAATGAAGGAGGGGCAAGGTCAGCAGATCGTGGTTCGGCGCTGAACGTTTCGCTGAAACGTTGGCTGAACCCAGTGACAGTGCACCGTGAATGAGGCGCCCTCGAAGTTGAGGGTTCGATCCCCTCTGCCGCGGCTGCATTAGCATACAGAAACACAGAGAAAGGAAGAAAGAGATAGACAGATACATAAAGAGAAAGAAAGAAAGCATAACAGAGCATGTATAGAAAGCAAGGAAGTGAGAAAGGGAAGTGAAGGCCAGGAGGAGGGAAAGGAGGAGGGGAGAGGGCACGACATGGCATACCCTTGTATGCTCCCGTATAGCAAGGAGGTGCGAAAGGAGTGAGGGTGAGGAGGAGGGAATGGAGGAAGGGAAGAACGCCAGCTCTAGCTGCTATTTCTCCAGTCTTTCCCAAATTTTTTCAATAACCAGGTGGCTGGAGCACGGCTTTGCGCGTGCACAGTTGCCATTATTGGCTCCACAGGCGCGCATTTCTAACATCAAAGTGGTCATTTGGAACGGTGGGCCGCATTTACACCGCCGTCCACCGTGCGAGGAACCTTAATGTTTAATATCTATTTCACTACATTTAAAGGGCAACTCCGGCGATTTTTCAGTGCCCATTGATCTTCGTGAAATTTTCATTGTGGATTCTCCTCAGTACTGTAATAATATATGCCAAGCCAGACGGTTGCAAGTCATTTAGTTTACCTGGAAATGAATTTTTTTAATTTTTAGCGGAATCCCCTGCGGGCCACCTTGTGTTTTTGACGTCATCACCTTCAACGCTGCCTGCCCGAGCCTGTGGGCCTTCAAAAGCAAAACGGCAATACTTCAGCGCCCAAATCATCCCTGCCAAGTTCAGGAGAGCTGGCATAACTCAATACATCGTCGGATGACCTCGCCACTGTAATTTTTCTCGCACCAGCTCCATATTTCTGATGGCGGGGAGGCTGTCGTCATCGCATACGCTGCACGAAGTCTCTACCTGTTTCGGTTTCGGTTTGGACCCGCCTTTCATTCGGTTATATAAAGTTATTGGTGCTTTTCTGAGCAACTTGCACAACTCTGGCTGCTACAGGGCTATCAGTACCATTCGGAAACATCGATATCAGAACATGGTGAAAAAAACCGCCGGAGTTGCCTTTTAAACACGTGTGGCACATACCCGCATATCCGATAACGAAATGCTGAGTGGCGTTACCCGAGGAATGCGGGTAATGCAACACGTGATTTCGTTATTGTTAATGGTGGCATAAACGACAAGCGTGCAAAGTTATTGATATCATGACCTATCAGTCCTGCCGGTTATAACATTTTCACTCTCCCATGCCATTTCTTTTTCTTTTTTTGTAAACGGGACTAGAGTTAGAGACAACGCCAGACGGTCGCATTCGGCAGCACATGAGCTAATGAAAGCTTCGACCTTAACAAAGACGAAACGGACGTAGAAAGTGTTGTTTCGTTCATCTGTGTGCACCTCTGCAGTGCATCGTTCTCCTCATTATGACACACCGCCCAGCCTAAGTTGCAGCGCTTTCGAAGGTGCATTTCCTACATGTTTTTTTTTTTTTTTTTTACTGCACTGAACGTCATGGCGGCACTGCAACATCTTCCGTTATTCCCCGGTTATAAGCATGTTTATATTAGAAGCTCTTAAAAAAACGACAAAGAACGAGGTCTTCGTTGTCCTACGCCGTAGGAAGGTTGGCAAGTATAGTCACAATAAGCGCAGATGAGTTTTAGAAGAGTGACATCAAGGCACAGTTTACTGCTCGCGCAACGAAATCTTTGTTCCTTCCGAAACTGTTCTGGCGCCTCTTCATAAGCTTGTCACGGAGGTCGCGCTCTAAGACTGGCTCAAAATATTGAATCAAAATTCGCAGGAAACCCGTTTTAAGGCGTCGTACACAACAGTGATTGGTCATACAAGATACTTATAGCGCATGCCGGGTTGCACAGTAATGTGCGAAGTAACTCCGCATAAGGTCCCCTGTATAGTATACTGTAGGGGCAGGGGCAGTATAATAAGGTATAGGCAAGGACTGCTTTAAAGGGACCGACAACTGAAATTGCGGTTAAATTAAACGTGGCGTGGCCTGGCGGTGAAGCCCTGGTACTGCTATCTGGAGTCTATGAATTGCTGCACGTCGTCTGCTGCTGTTCATACGACCATAACTCTGTCTTAAAATTGCAGTCAACACATGAAAACGCACCCCAGTCTTATTATTCGCTTACTATGCAGCAGAAGGAGTCGACGCTGACAAGCGTCGCTGCCCTCACGGCAATCGAAACCTACTTTTAACCACGGCGCATGCGGGCAGCGTCTCCCAAGCATTGCGCGTACGCGCTCTGTCGGGGCAGAAACCGGTGCAAACACACACGACAGCTGTCAGCCACTGTTTGCAACATGTATTGCGTTGAGACTCCATAAGCAAGAAATCCACGATAAAAAGTGATTTACGGCGTTTTCCCCGTTGTCATTGCATGATTGGACAATCTGGCCGGTAAGCTTTCCGTTCAAATAAAGAAACCAGGTAACTTAGGTACTTTAAAGATTGGTTGCCGGTCCCTTTAAGTGATGCACTGCCCTAACCAATCCTGAAGGCACTGGAAACATTGCGTCTCGCTTCATGGTTATTCAATTTCTAAGGATTTGACATCTTGCGTCGTGTCCACGCCTGGTGCCTAGGACGTGTTCCTTTTTGGTGAGAGCGCCGACTACACAACTTTGAGCGAGCTGCTAGAAGAAGGACGCGCCGCCGGCACGGACGGCGACGGTGGTCGACCCCCGCGCACCGACCCACGGGACACACCGATGACCGTGCTCTATTCGAGCGGCACAACCGGTCTGCCCAAGGGAGTTGTCTCCTCCCACTTCAACTTCGTCAGCCAGATCGTCCAGAGCGGGTGAGCGATGCCGTTAGACTCCGCACACTGTCCCGTAGCTTGATAGCGTGCACACATGCGCTTCAGTTTAGCGTCTTCGCTCTCTACTTAACTGGTTCACTCAGCAAAATCAGCTCTTTCAAATCAGATATTCACTAACTAAAATACCTTCTCGTATAGAGTTCTTTTCTCTAATCGAATCAAGAACTACGGGCATTCTTTTTTGTGTACTTCGCAGAAGTCTTCGACCTCGTTTGGCAACCACCACAAGGCTATGCGCAACGGTAGTCACATATCATTGTTTCCTGTTTCGCAAAGAAGCACTAGTCGTTGTAAATTTCAGTGGACGAGCAATCCGCTGTTAACGTTTTGACAATACACGTTGCAGTGTACAGTGAAAATGTCGTAACTGACAAAAGTACGCTGCGAAGGGCGAAGGACTTGTGTTCATGTGTTGTCCGCCTATTGAAGTAGCATCTCCTCTCTCGAAAGCGAAGCCTTGTAATGTGTTTTGTTAGGGGTGTGCGAATATCAACTTTTTTCGAATGTGAATCGCATACCGAATATCAAAACACAGGTGCGCCTTCAGTAATAATATATTATTTAGCCTATAATTATTTTAGGAAGATACACTAATGAGCTATGGACGCAAAACCTATTGCTGCCAGGAACACATTGTCTCGACTAGCTGGTCACATTGTATAACTGTACTGACAAAATATCACAGCCCGAAGCCCCCCAAGTGGTTACAAGTACTGAAATGCACCATGCAAGAACACGAGTCGTTGCCACGTCTTGCCTTAAGGAAAACTATAGCGTAGTAGTCGTTCCTCCTCCTTCTCCTCCTCCTCCACAATGTCAGACCACTCCAATGAATGCCGACGTCGTCCTGCACAAGGAGGCGGCTGCGAATAGCGGGGCATCATGATATGGTCGCCTGCTAAAAGCTTGCCGTACGAGCCAGAACGGTTAACGAGAAGCAACAGCACTGCCGAGTACGTAGTTGAAGGTGATTAGCATGATGGTGCTCGTAGGCAGTGGCGCGTTCGTCGTTGGCCGCGAGCACGCCTCCGTGCACTACTGAATCACCCGTATTTATATGCACCGTCTGCCTCGGCACCCTGCGTAAATGCGGAAGATCATTCATCCTCGGCAACATATTATTGGACTGCATGTTCACTCCTCCAGAATAGTAAATAATTTCTAATAGTACTGCACCTTCAAATCGAATGACGAATATTTAAAATGTGTAATGTGTGTAGGAATCTTCAAAACATTCGGACACCCCTAGATTTTATAACAAGAAGCAGACATACAAACTAGTTACAGACCTTACAGTGGTGACGGCTATTTCCTTCCTCTGATTGATTAAGGATATGGAATACGATTCATCACGAATAAAAATGACACATAGAAAACACTAAATGATGAGCGAAGGAAAGGTTCAGACCACGGTGGTAGAGGTGGTTCAGACATAGCCCGATTAATGGAAGGGAACGAGAATGTATTATGCATACATGTTAAGGTGTTGTGCTGGTCAGCTCGAGGTCGCGGATTCTATTTCCCACCCACGGCGGCCACATTTCGATTGGGAGGCGGGGGGGGGGGGGGGGGGGGGTGAGTGCAAGACGGCCGTGTAAGATGGGCGTGTTGATAGGCCGTATTGAAGACATGTATGCACGGTATTCCCTTCTTCAAGTCAGCGCTGAGTGCGTTCTACTTCGCTTTCCTTATTTCTTACTGTTCTTTTTTCTGTTCTTACATTTAGCATCAACGCGATCGTCGATGATTACACTGGTTTCAGTGTTACCTGCTGCATTTCGCCGAACAAACAGTAATCGGTAACGAGGACAACTGTGTCGCAGTAGTCATTTCCGGCCTTCAGAACAATCTTCGACGACCATTCTGCAGTTAGCATGCATATTTGGCAGAGTTAGGGAAAAAATAATCAGAATCGGGAGCCATAACCGATGAGCGACATTTTTCCACTTATTGAACACTAAGGCTTTGGGGAGTTAACACAGAACACATCTAACAGACGGATCTGCTAGCATATTTATAAGGTTGTTACTACCGAACAAGATGCATCAGACCTCACCTTGTAGTGGTCAAAGGGGATGGCTTGTCGCGGTTACACTCAATACTGACCGAAAAAGAAGGAAGACGAGGTGGCCGGAAATGAGTATTGCGAGTAAAGTAAAAGTAGTTATTTGCAAGTATAATTTAGCATCAACTTAGAAATGAAGGGCGGCCAACGAAGTCTATATGAGAAATCAAAGGAAGCACTGTAGATAACGTGTGTAGCAAGCTGTCAGCGGTGCTGAGCGCACTGTCACAATGACATTTTACCCAAAGCACCACATTATACTTCACACAACACCACCTTAACTTAAAAGTGAAGTTCATCGCTTTCCAGTGGTCGTACTTTGGACAGCCGTAAGCTGATAAGTTCGGCGAGTGTCAAATGTCGAACTGACTTCGGTATACGTCCAGGACTGATTTATGTGCATCTGCATTTGTGCACAGTCAGTCGCTTTAAGTGAACAGGGCAGGAGTGTGCGTATCTATAACTCGTACTGTGATAAGTTTAATGGATTTGTAGGTCATGATACCTGCTGCTCTGCTACCTAGGGGCACGTGCGCTGGATGGCGCGCTGCGGGTTTTCTGTACAAGAATCAAGTTCGGTTGTTTACTATCATTTCTCCTGTCTACTCTTTATTTATGTCACGCATGCGTCTTTTAAACTAGTTTCTGCTGGTTTTTACACTGCGTTAATGTTATGAGGGACGGCATGTTATGGAGGTCGTAATGAACTAGGACCGCGCCACAAGCGCAGTTTCTGCCTTTGTACATCACTCAGACGTTATTCCAGTGCGTACCCTTCTTGCACTCAATGCTTGACGCGGAACAGAAAGCCACAATCAAACGCTTGTGGTGCTTGTATGGGTACAGGACCGACGGCGAGCAGATACTTCATTACACGGACGTGCTCGCTCAGTGGATGCCTTGCACGCACCTGTCGGGTGTATTTTTCACGCTGATTGCACTGGCAGAGGGCGCTACTGTGGTGCTCCTTCCGGGATTCCGCATCGAGTTGCTTCTCGCCTCCATTCAAAGGTATCAGGTGAGGGATGCATGACCTCCTGTGACTCGCCGGTTTCGTCGTGTAAGAGCGTTACTCAGATTTCTCGTAATGTGTACGACAAGCACCCACGAGTGGCACCTGCAGGGCCCGCTTTGGAGGTACACTTGTCGGATTTCATGCAGCAGTGCTCTGATTTACTTATTTTCTTTATTTTTGTTTTTTGATACCTCAAATACTTCAGACCAGGTGTTTTACATGAGGTATGGGCTGTTTCTTTAGTGACATGTTTACGATAGAAGAACTGAACGCATGTGGATCGGAGGAGTACAGTGTCTTCGGCAAGGCTGCTCCACTCTCTTGCAGTCTTCATTTAAGCTCCCTGCTTTTTCTCTCTTTAGTAGTCTTCGCAAAGAAGGAGCGTATGTACACTGTAATCTGCGCCGGAGGCGTGTCACCGATTTCGTATTGTTGGTCCGGCAGGAGGGACGATGAGCTTGGAAAATTATTAATGTGTAAAACGAGGAACGATGGAACTTGTGCAAAAGGCACAACGTATTTCTAAGGCATCTTAGATCCAAGTGGTCGAGACACCCTTCTTATTTGAGTTCAGCTACGCTAGTGATGGTGGTGGTTACGCTAGTTCGATAACAGTAATCGGAGCAGATGTAGCCCCCTGCACGATTTTGCAATGCTTCAAGTGCTTTAGAATAGTTCGATTGATGTAGGTCCCAAGCTGAGCATGCGTATTCTAATTTTGACCGAACACATGTTACATATAGGCTAAGAGTTTTACTGAAACGGGAGCGAGGCGCACCTGTCTTCAAAAGTATTCTAGGGCGCGATTTACTTTATCAATGATATTTGTGATATGAGAAATCCAGGAGAGATTAGTTGAAAAGGTGACGCCGAGATACTTGCACGTGTGGACCGAAGAGATCTCAGCCTTGCATGGGACATACTTCTTTGGGCGGTAATTCTTTCTGCGAGTGAAAGTAATTAGTAAAGCTTTAACAGTGTTTAGTGACATTTAGGAGATGTCTCTTCAGCACGGCAGCAGAACCCGTGAGCGCAGTTGTGAAAAAATACGCGGTAATAATTTTTTCTTCTCGAACGAAACCTTAAAACCGGAAAAAAATTTCGCTAGACTTCAAACTCAGTGGAAGATGAGATTAAGCCCCGGCACAATATCTAGATGGTGCGCAAACGGACTTCTTTTAAGAATACTTTATGTCAAAGGAGTCAGTGCTGAACAAAGCTGCTATAGTAGTATAACAAAGAAAAACAGAAACACTGGCAGTTGGCAACAACACAAACGGACCGCTCGGGTTGATGTTACTCCGCCAGCCAATCACAGAAGCAAACAAATTTGACGTCATGGAACATTTTCAAAATGGCGTCGTGGGCCATTTTATAGTGTCAATTCAATAAGGAATTCGCCTTTCCACGTTCCACTCTAACAAAAACGTCAAAATGTATAATTAGTCGATTATAATTCTGTTTCTGCAGTTATCGCTCTGTTTTGCTTCCATGGAATGTTCGAAGTAAGAACTATTTGCATCCTCTCAGAGGAACAGTCGCTGGTGGTTATGAGGGCGTGGGAGGGGCTTCACTGCAGGCTTGAGTTGCGTCCTACTGCATTCGGCAGGGAAATTAATGGTAATATTCTCACAGTTCAGTATCATTTTATTGACAATGACAATGATATTGATTCAGAATCACTGACAATTCAGTGTGATTTGTGCTGATTTTCTCCCTAGTGTTGAGACCAAAGCTTGTTTTCTTCTGTACAAATGCCGAGACATATTTGATTTACCGACCTTACGAATAATTTACTTTAGCGTATTTCATAGCCACCTAAACTACTGTGTGGTTACTTGGGGTCACACATACCGCGCATACCTAGAACCAGTAATAAAACTTCAGAAAAGAGCAATCCGCTTTATAAGCAATTCAGACACTATACGGCACATACGCTACCACTCTTCCGAAGCCTAAGTATCATGCCGTTCTGCACGCTAATTAATTATAAAACAGCACTTGTGGTCCATTCTAGTATTAACACCAACTATCCAATTTGCTCGTCACATTTTGTAAGTTCTAGTTATGAAATCCGCAACAAAATAAAAGGAAACTATCTCACTCAGTAAACAAAAAACGTATACGGTAATAGAAAACTTACAGCCAATGGAGTCGTCGTGTGGAATAAGCTTCCACAAGAACTAAAACAGAATAAAAATTTCTCTTTCGCACTGAAAAAATATTTCTTAATTAACATGTAGACACCCAACGTAGCAATGCTAGAAACAGCCATTTTGAATACGCTCCCTTACAATTCATATATATATATATATATATATATATATATATATATATATATATATATATATATATATATATATATATATATGTGTGTGTGTGTGTGTGTGTGTGTGTGTGTGTGTGTGTGTGTGTGTGAATATCGATATATTTCTTTATTTTTGTCCTTATGTGTTATTGTTATGCTCTCCAGATACATATGTCATAATTAGTTTTCAAAGTGTCCTAATGCCAGTAAAGTATTTCGTATGTTCATTTATTTCTTTACTGCTTCATATGCTCTTCCATACGTATGAACAGTCGCTAACCTCTGTAAATGCATAATGTTATAATTACTTTTGCAAGTGTTATAGTGTTAGTATAAATATTCATGCTTTTACACTTCTTTATCGATAAGTGACATGCCTTTTTTTCATTATTACTTTTTCAATGAATCCCAACTAGCCTTAGGCTAGAGATTCAGATGCGTTTCTTCCAATATTGTGTTTTTTGTCTTTTATCAATGTCAATAAATAAATTCAAATTCAAACTACTGGTGCAATGATTTCTAATCTGTAAACAGTGCATTCTGGAAGCACTAACATGACTTAATTAAATGGGCGTTCTTTTCATCCATGGCAGCGCGCCAATATAATAGCGCATCGTACAGTCTGATTTTTCTAATATGTCGGCTAGGAGCGACGGCACGACTCACCGCCGACATCTCCATGAGTCGCTAGTTCTTCGGACTACTGAAGGGGTGCTTGGCAATCCAGCACTTCAGGAGTAAGCATGGTGTGCGTTCGTGGTTTCGATGCAAAGAGAATTGTTTCTGTAGGCGCTGCCAAGTATGTGGGATAAGACTGTCGTGTCCAAAAAAAAGAAAAAAAATACATGGAAAAATGAGACCGCCTTTACGCGCCTACGCATTCTTTTTTCACAATACCGAATAACAACGAATTCAAGCTTTGCTATAGCACCCCTCGTAAACCTGGCTGCGAAGAGTACGACTCTCTCAAGGTTGCGCATGAGAGAATTGAAAATGCTGGAACTTTATTTTAACTCCGGTCAACTGAGCCCGTATTCGCGACTGTTTTGTGATAGAAGCGGAGCTTGTAATGGGCCATCTCGTGCATCCATTACCGTTGCGGCAAACGCTGTGTTTGGTGGCGGTTGGTGGAAGCTGGCCGACACCGAAACTCTTCTTTCTCTGCGTCATTCAAGGCCCGTATTTACTAAACTTTCTTACTAAGACAAAATCTCTGTCCCTCTTAATGTTGTACAGTCATTAACGAGACAGGCAGGCCAATGGCAAAAACCCCGTGCCAACTAAAGTTGCATAATTTTAAGTGTGATTAATTTCTGGCGTTTTACGCCCACAAACCCCGTTCTGATTACGAGTGACGCCATAGTGGTGGGCTCCCGAAATTTTGACCAGCTGGGGTTCTATAACGCGAACCGACATCGCGCAGTATAATATTAGTCCTCATTCGTACACGTTTCACTTTATACTGCCTCATCCGATGGCCATGCGACCACTCGTCTTTGGCTCTGCTTCATAAAGCGAAAACCGACATGTGAGATTACAGATGTGCTTACTGAGTTTACTTTTACAGTGCAGTACACGTAGGGGAAGCTTAACAGGCGAGATATAACTACTTAATGTCGTGTGGTAAAATGAGTGGAGTGTAAAAACTTTATTTATTTGTTTGTGTTCTCCGCGCCATCAGGATGCATAGGTTCCGTTCGTAACTTTAGCGTGTAACCTTAAGTTTGTTCACTGTAGCTTAACGGGCAGGGAGGTCACCCTGTAAACGTTGTGCTTGTGCAGGCTACTTTCCTTCCTCTCCTGCCGACATTTGCAGTGATCGTGACTCAGTCGCCGCTTGTGGAGCGGACCAACGTGTCAAGCGTGCGCACCCTGGGCATCGGCGGCAGCGTTACGCCGGACGTGGTCATCCGGGACCTGCTTCGCATATTCAACCTGGAGACTCTCTTCCACGGTGCGGCCGCTGAGTAAAAAAACTTTCCTACGTGCTGTATAGGTGTAATTCAGCTGCAGCCATTCACCGAGCAGCCATGTAATATTTTTTTTTTTCACATTCGTTAGTCTCCTTGCACGTTCAGAGCCACCGATAACCTATGTGCGCGACCTTCATAAATGGCGATTGGGTTCACGAGTTCTCACAACAGCTCTGGCCGGAATCACTCCGTAACTGCAACACCACCAACCGTTCACTACATGTAGCAAGCTGCATCATTCGAAGCTAGATATTGTTATTCGATTCGTATTAAAGAATTAGATATTCGCACACTCCTAAATGAGATTCATAAAGCTGTAAGCCACGCCGGAGATGCAAACCCGATTATTGATTCCACCTTCAAAGGCATTTGGAGAGGCTCGCATTATTTTACGCAGCGCAGTAATATGACAAGCTGACCAGGTTGGTTTCCGTCATGGCTTATGTACAGCGCTCAGCGATTGAATGGCGATACTCGGAGGGCGTGGCTGCCAGTGTTTTTTTGCGTCACCGCTTTGCGCTGGGGACGCCTAGTTTATTATTTGTGGTATTAAATGAAAGCGAGAACCTTTCTGACGCATTGTTATCTAGTCTGGTCTTTCTGTCATCGCGCAGCGCACTCCAGTAGCACGAAACGTGCCGGCCATCACGCGTTCCGAGTATCGTGTTTCAGTCTCTGAGCACTGCACAGAGCTCTGTTCAGAGAGCGTTAGTCTGTTAATGCAATTCGTATAATCGCACCACCCGTTAATTCTATTTCTGCAGTCGCGCAGTCTGTTATGCTGAAATAACGATCTTACTGAGAAGTCCTAGAGAGACAAAAGAGCTTAGAGGGAGAGAGAAAGTTAGCCCGAAAACGCTGAAACTTCCCAGGCTGCTCATGCTGCGTGGGAACTGCTTTGTGTATAATGTTCAAGACAGCCATGAACGCCGTTGCAAATCTTCGGACAGTTATAACCTCCCCGAAACCCCACCCCCAAATTCATAGTATACTATATATAAAGGGGGGGGGGGGGGGGGTATGTAAACAGGCTAGAAAACACCGGGTTCATAAACAAACCACCGCAGGAGCCGCTTGGAAAGTGATGAAAACAAACAACCAAAACAGGCACGATTTCACACAATAATGAGAACAAGTAGAGAGGAAGAGTGAGGGCGGGGAGTGTGGGTTGTTGCACGTTGAAAATAAAACAGATTCTCCAAACCTGGTATATAGCAAATAGGGCAAGCAAAAAAATAAACACCGTTATAAATGAGCACATTACAACGTGCACGTAGACGTCACTGCTCATGGAGGAGGGGGGGGGGGGGGGGCGGAGACTCAATGACAGCTCAAATAATAATTTCTTGGGGAGTTAATTGATTTGTGGGGTTTAACATCCCACAACCACAACACGATTATGAGAGACGCCGTAGTGAAGGACTCCGGGAATTTCGACCACCTGGGGTTCCTCAACGTGCACTGAAATCGCTCAGTACACAAGCCCCAACATTTCGCCTCCATCAAAATGCCGCCGCCGCGGCCGGGATTTCATCCCGCGACCTTCACATTAGCAGCCGAGTGCCATAACCCCTAGACCACCGTGGCGGTGCTCCTGGAAGATATCACAGTCATCGTGCAACTTCAAGCGACTCTGTAAGAACGCTTTTACCATGAGTGCCAATGGCGTTCAAAAGGCATAAGGCCTGTGGAAAGCTAAATGCGTCCATTCGACGTTGCTTGCGCCTGTATACTGGGCGACGAACGCTGTTTTGCACTCGTTGAGTGAACGTGAGTCTTTTATTTCTTTTTTGTGTTTCTTTCCCCTGTTCGTACCGCAGTGTACGGAATGACAGAGATGAGCGGCATGGTCAGCGTAACACCTTTGCACCAGGTTTCATCCGTGACTGTTGGATATCCAATGCCACTTACTGAAGTCAAGGTGGGTTAAAAAGCATAAATGGAGTATTTGGTACATTCATGGTTGTCAGGACACCCCGTAAGTAATCGGAACTCATTTCAATCAATAAAGGTGCACGTACCTGTAATTCAGTTACAACAAGCAGTGACAGGTACGTAATTATCTAAATTATATATATATATATATATAGGTCGTGGGTTCAGTTCCCGCCGAAGGCAGGTCCGTCTTTTCGCCCACTTCAATTCCTTTCTACTTACCCCAAAAATTACAATATCATAATTACAAATTGGAATAACTTCCCCTATGCTTTCCTAGGATTCAATGTTTGTTGTTTCATTAACTTGTTTCTAACAGATAAAAGACGAGCCCTTGACCCTCTTCCCGTTATATATATATATATTATATATATATATATATATATATAGATATATATATATATATATATATATATATAACAGAATTGACGATGCGCCTCTTAGAGAACGACGGTTTATTACATCAACGTTTCGGTCGGAGCCCGACCGAAACGTTGATGTAATAAACCGTCGTTCTCTAAGAGGCGCATCGTCAATTCTGTTATAAACTAGCGGCAACCCAAGCTATTTTTGCATATACAGTCTTATATATATATATATATATATATATATATATATATATATATATATATATATATATATATAATATATATATATATAAAGTTCTTGGCTGGGATAAATAGACATTTATCCACCTTTTTTCAAAGCAAAAGGCTGGCCTCCAGCCGAAACGTCAGAATAAATCTTATGTTTGTCACTGTGACTTTCTGATAGTGTATATATATATATATATATATATATATATATATATATATATATATATATATATATAGATATATATATATATATATATATATATATATATATATATTATATAACAGAATTGACGATGCGCCTCTTAGAGAACGACGGTTTATTACATCAACGTTTCGGTCGGAGCCCGACCGAAACGTTGATGTAATAAACCGTCGTTCTCTAAGAGGCGCATCGTCAATTCTGTTATAAACTAGCGGCAACCCAAGCTATTTTTGCATATACAGTCTTAATATATATAGTATATATATATATATATATATATATATATATATATATATATATATAGATTCGACGTTGGGCTGGAGGCCAGCCTTTTTCAAAGCAAAAGGCTGGCCTCCAGCCGAAACGTCTGAATAAATCCTATGTTTGTCACTGTGACTTTCTGATAGTATATATATATATATATATATATATATATATATATATATATATATATATAATAAAAATATAAAAAGAGGGATACGGACACAGCGCCTTTGCCGCAGGCCGGTTATTTTACTTCCCCCGTCTTCCTCCTTGTCTTTAAGCGTTAGGTCCGTATTGACAAAGTTATTGCACATAAGAGAATTTACTCATTGTTTGTGATCGAGCACTCTGTGTACAGCGCTCTCGTGATAGATGGTTATTGCCGGGGTGCGAAGCGGTAGAGAGCACGTGCGTAAGTGAGGCTACGTGGATATGAGCCTTGGTTTACAAAGCGCTGTGAACACCCGCTAACGCTATGTCACTGACGCAGCTAGTGCGATGTAATTTACAGTAGTGGACACTATAGAAGCGTTTCATTTATTAATTTATATGAAGTGTTCTATGGCTTTATGGGCGTGTTTGCACGCCAACACACCAAGTTACAATTCTAGCCAATCGAAATAGAGAAACTTAGGCTATACTTGGAACTTCATTCATACTATGCATATTTCGTTTCAGGTACTACGATTGGCATCACCATAAGCACCAACTACATGTAACGCTTAACTGAGAAAAATATGATCACACTAAGACGATAAGTTTATCAAATTTATGCGACTTTTACCGTTTTCTTTGTGTGTAAAATATCAAGAACCCGTTTTGGTTATCCGAGTCTGAATGCGAATGCATGCTGGCCATTCATTGGCGAAGCCGGCTGGTCATTGGCAAATAACTCGCTTGTAATGAAAAGCTTTGTGAATTGTGACCCGGTGTTCAAGCGATGAATTCAATTTGAAAGACGCGATCGTCGCAATGACAGCAATCGACGGGTCCACTTAGTGCACGCAGTGACACCTCCTTTGCAATATCAAACACGTATAGCCTAAGATTTGATATTACAATGTCTATTCACTCATTCTTTTTTTTTAGTTTCTATGCTCAGATACAAATGACGAGAGCTTAAGGTTTTGAATGAACTCAGTGTTATTTAAAATTTTCGCAGGATGTATGGGTTTTGCATAATTATCGGTAAAGTGTCTACACTATGCGGCTAAAAGATCACTATAACTGCTTGAGCGCGTCCCTGCCGAGCATCTCACAGTTTTCCTTCGTTCTTGTATGCATGTACAAATGATCGCTCAATTTGCAGATATTAGACCTCGATACCGGAAAACCGCTGGCTGCTGACAAAGACGGTGAGATCCTGGTTCGTGGGCCCCAGCTGATGCTGGGATACCTGAACAAACCGGAGGCCACAGAGAACGCCATCGACGTGGACGGCTGGTACCACACGGGTAGGCTTACGTCATTTTCTCCTCGTAGTCGTATCACTAAGAGCAATCACTAAGAGTATCACTAGTCGTATCACTAAGAGAAAACTTAGAGCAATGCTCTACGTCGCCGTCAACCCGTTTTTGAGGAGAAAACGACTAGGAAATCCTCTCCCCTGACGAAAACTGGAGCCGTGACGGTGACGCGACGGACCGTTTGACGGCTGTGTGAACCAGCACTAAAACTGCCATCGCGAGGCGCCGTCGTGAGGTTGGAAAGGCGCCATCTCGCAAAGTGAACGAAATAAGAATGCGAACTTCCTACAAAGGCGTTACCGAAGTGGCACTATATCCGCAATTTTGAACGTGTAGCTGTCGGTAATGTTGTGGTTTTCAATAGTCGCACTGACACACAATGTTGTCAATGTTGCCGTTTCGCTGGCGGGGCAGTATAATGCGCTTGAGAAGGACTTAAATAACTGTGCTTATCAATCGACCTCGTTCATAAGCTGCTGCTGCTGCTGCTAATAATAATAATAATAATAATAATAATAATAATAATAATAATAATAATAATAATAATAATAATAATTCCCGTATTGCGGCAATGTAAGCCCCTTTATCGCACCCCGAAGTGCGCATGCTCTTGCTGATTCACAGGGACTAAAAGCACCCACGCTATCTTCAATAAAGCATTCCATTGTTTGCACCTACTGAGTCTGTTGCTGCTACCCGCGCTACTGCAGTGGAGACGAGATGGGATTTCATATGAGCGTGGTCTGCGAATGAGAGGATCGAATGATGGCATCTCGTTCACCAGTTTTCGACGAGACGGCGAGTAGCTGGAGCCCGTACAGGATACGGCTGGAAGCTTATTTTGCGGGCAATGGAATTACCGACAGCAAACGCCGTGCTCTGCTGGTGCCTTCATTGAGCGATAATGTCGTGCGCATGTTGCAAGGGCGCCTTCCAACCGTGTTGGTTAACAGCCAGACTTACGTTGAAGTCGTTAAATACCTGGAGGAACACTACAATCCTCAAGTTAAGGAAATAGCGGCGAGTTTCTCGTTCCTCATGCGCAAGCGAAGGGATGGAGAGAGCTTTCTGGAATACATTGCCGACTTCGGAGACTGGCGGAAAGTGGCAACTTCGGCAACTCGCTCCACCGTACCCTGCGAGACCGCATAGTATGCGGAATCAGGAACGACGACGCATGACGCTGCCTAATAACGCGGATGAAGCTAGCGTTTGAGGAGGCAGAAGAATTTGCCGTAGCTTCAGAGAAGGCGCTAGGCGACGTTTGTGACGTGCCAGAGGCAGACCCAGTGACTACTGGAACAAGCATCAATGTTGTACAGTCGCAGCGAGGACGACGACACTGGACGAAATGGAACACTGCAAAGAACAACCCTTCACGTGAGCGTTGTGGCGGCCCCCACGCGACACACACGTGCCGTAATCAAAACGCCAATTATCCCCATTGCGGCAGGAAAGGTCGTCTGGCAAAGGTTTGCAGCAGTGGCTGCTCTCGGGAACATGGTGCCTTTGCCGTCGGGGAAATGGAAGGTGAGAGCGTAGAAGAAATGTTGCTGGATCTCGTCGCTCACAGCTCCGCCGACAGAGCTAGGTTGAAGCCTC
This sequence comes from Hyalomma asiaticum, assembly GCA_013339685.2. Taxonomy (NCBI): domain Eukaryota; kingdom Metazoa; phylum Arthropoda; class Arachnida; order Ixodida; family Ixodidae; genus Hyalomma; species Hyalomma asiaticum. The sequence continues at coordinate 212,322,272 of CM023481.1, forward strand.
TTGAAGAGGAGATGACATGGCAGGGCCGGAAATTGCGAATGATTCTAGACACGGGTTCTCCGGTCAGCGGCATACCGAAGAAGATATTTAAGAAACATCGCAGATGGTGGCGTCACTGGCAAAAACATCGCTCCGCTTAACATGCTTCTTCGAGCCATTGCCAGTTGTCGGCCAGATAACCATGATGGTTCAGTCTGGATCGACTGTTGTGACCAGCACGCTAATCGTGGTGGCATTTGGCGGACCACTGCTCTGCGGCCGGAACACGATAGACGTCTTCCTTAAGGCGGGTGTGTCCTTCTGCGGACACTGGAACCACCTCGAGTGTAAATGTTGTTCGTGATAACAAGATTACGCCTCTGCTCGATGAATTTTCGCATCTATTCGAGAACAAGCTTGGCTGTTGCAAGGGCCCCCCCTGTGCAGGCATACATCTTAAAGAAGGAGCCCGCCCACGTTTCTGCAAGGCACGTAGTACAGTGCCGTATGCTATGCGCTCCAAAGTTTCGGCCGGGATCGACCATCTTGTACAAGACGGACTGCTTTCGTCGATAACCATTTCGGATGGGGCAACACTGGTGCTGCCGGTAGCAAAAAAGAACTGCGATATAAGATTGTGCGGCGACTTCATGTTGACAGTCAACCCGGCGTCGCACTTGGAACAGTATACCCTGCCCAGAGTTGAAGACATGTTTTCGGCGCTTTCTGGAGGCGAAGTTTTCAGCACCCTGGACCTACGCAACGCGTACAATCAGTTGCCGCTGGACGAGGAAGCTAGAAAGACGGCGGTGCTCAACACACACAACGGGGCATTTACTACTACAATCGCCTAGCGTTTGGAATTGCTTCAGACCCCGCCTTGTTCCAGCGACGCATGGAATCGATTTTGTAAGGTTTACCTGTTGTTCAAGTGTACCTCGACGACATCATTGTGGCGGAGAAGGAAAACTGCACATCGGTACTACGGCAGGTGTTTCAACGGCTTCGTGAACACAACCTGAAGTTGAACAAAGCCAAGTGCAGATTTAGGGAAGCACAAGTGTCGTTTCTGGGGCGCCGCATCCATGCCAAAGGTCTTCATCCTCTGCAAGATAACCTCGAGGCGGTACTGGCCACGCCGAAGCCAACATCGGTAAGCCAGCTGAAATATTTTTTGGGCTTGGTTACTTATTATGCTAACTTCTTGCCCAACTTGTCAACGACACCGGCTCCCTTATATCGCTTGCTGGCAAAGGGGGTGTTATGGCAATGGGGGCATTCCCAGGACAGCGCATGTCAAGAAGCAGAGGGTGCCTTAGGCAAGGCTAAATTTCTTGTCCACTATGACCTGCGAAAACCCCTTCGACTAGAATGTGATGCATCATCAGTCGGTTTGAGCGCAGTGCTGTCTCACCGCATCAAGGGCGAAGACTATCCAATAGCTTTTCGCTCTAGAACCTTGACGCCGGCGGAACGCAATTGATCGCAACTGGAAAAGGAAGCGCTTGCCCTAGTGTTC